>OZ020508.1:135364930-135577430 GCA_963971375.1 Platycheirus rosarum
AATGGGTTTTGAGAACAGACATTTGTCTCCACAAAACTTGCCTAGCATTATTAATTTTTTTTTCAAATATTTTTCCTTTATTTTTATTGTATAACTTGATTATATTTAGATACCAACTTCTCAAACTTAAAATTTTGCGTTGCGTGGTAGTTAATATGTAAATAAAATTAGATATGTAAAAACATGACCATATATAAGAAGCATTATTCGCAATATTCAAATATAATATGAATTAAACATGGTTGGGTGCTGTATGAATAGGGTAGGCACTGAAAGGCCTGGTGTGCACTGGTGATGCACAGTCGCTGCAACTATATCGTACACATCAATTGTGCTTATTTTACCTCCCCGCGGTAACCACCGGGTACTGGTCTGTCCATCCGGACATTCCTGCTAAACTTATAAGCGCGAGTGTTGAACACAGAAAAAATAGCAACACTATAATGCTCTGCTTTAATGACTGTTCTGATCGATTCGCAGAAGTCTTGCACGAGCCCCTCAGAAAGAGGACGTACGGCGGATGAGCCCAACCAATTGGACCAACGGTGGGGTCAACAGTCAACGAAGCAGACGCCCTAATGAGCTCCTTCGACGTATTTGGAGATAAGGTCATTAGGACAATTCAATGCAAGTCAGGGCATTGAAATAGAGATGGTGGCGGATGAACCCTTAATGGGCCAACGGCAGCGCTCATATCCCCGAAGTGGGTTACTGACTCCGGATTCTCCGGTTCCTTTTGTCCAAGGAATCCAACAAAGGACCTGGCCCTCCAGGTTGGGGGTTGTGCGTGGGGTTTACAACCCTGCCATGGAAAAAAGAAAAAGTTGCGAAGCGACCAATAGCCTCGGAAAAGGACGGATTTACTGTTGACGACCCGGAAAAACGAATCAAGGACAACGACCTTCGGATCTGCACGTGGAATGTTAGAACTCTTAACAGACCACGTACATCCAAACAACAAGCGTAGGCCCTATACTGCTACAGAGCAGGAATTACTGCCATCCAGGAAGTGCGATGGAATGGGCCGGGCAAAAGGAGGATGAAAAACTGTGACGTGTACTACGGTGATTGCGCAAGAAGACCACAGCGTTTATTTGGGTGCGGATTCGTCATAAGCGGTAGACTTAGGCAAGAAGTCTTGGGCTTTCGACACGTAAGTGAGCGACTTGTGACAATCCGTATCAAGGCTAAATTCGCCAACATTAGCCTAATATGCGCTCATGCCCCCACAGAGGACAAAGATGACGCCACCAAGGATGACTTCTATGAGCTCCTCGATAAAACCTATGAGCAATGCCCTAAATACGACGTTAAGATCGTACTAAGCGATTTTAATGCCAAAATAGGTAAAGAGGAAATCTTTGGTAGGACGGTCGGAAAACATAGCCTACACGACACAACGTCTGAAAACGGACTTAGGCTAATTGACTTCGCAGCGGCACATAACGTCACCATTGCAAGCACACGGTTTCCTCATCCCGATATACACAAAGGGACTTGGCGACACCCAATTCAAAGAACCGTCAATCAGATTGATCACGTTGCGATCGATGCAAGACACGCCTCCAATATCTTGGATGTTCGCACCTTCCGAGCAGCTAACATCGACTCGGATCACTACCTTGTTGCAGCAAAGGTAAGAATGCGAATAACCCGAACTCCACAACAACGGAGTAATACTGTGAGGAAGTATGACGTCGGAAAGCTGCAATCGCAAGAAACCGCCAGAACCTATGCCGATCGAATATCCCGTAACCTCTCAAGAAATCCAGTACCGCCAGCATCAAGTGCCGAAGATCTGTGGCAACACTGCCAACAAGCCATCAGAGATGCCGCAACTGATGTGCTAGGTTTCACCAGACCACCACCTCTGGTTTGATGACGAATGCAGGCAGGCCCATGCAGCCAAACAAGAGGCATATAAAGCGACGCTGCAAAGAAAGACGAGAGCTGCTCGCGAGCTTTATGAGCAGAAAAGACGGGAAGAACACCGGTTTCCCCAAAAGAAAAAAAGAGAGCATGAGAAGCGCGCGATCGAAGATATTGAGAGATGCTACTCCAGGAACAACGTGCGGAAGTTTTACCAACAGGTAAAAAGAACATGCCAAGGAAAAAAATCCCGCACAGAAGCATGTAGAGATAGGAATGGAAACCTCGTAGTAGAGTCACAGTCGGTGCTGAGTACATGGAAGGACCATTTCTGCAGACTGTTAAACGGCGATGAAGGCCAAAATCCCGCTCTCAGGCAGAATGAACCATTCAACATGGATGATGACAGACAAAACTTCCGTCCACCTGACCAAAATGAAGTAAGGATAGCAATATCTAAACTCAAAAACAACAAAGCTGCTGGACCCGACGGACTACCCGCCGAACTTTTTAAAGCGGCCGGAGATGACCTGGTGGAGTGCATACACCAACTCATC
Organism: Platycheirus rosarum; assembly: GCA_963971375.1. Taxonomy (NCBI): domain Eukaryota; kingdom Metazoa; phylum Arthropoda; class Insecta; order Diptera; family Syrphidae; genus Platycheirus; species Platycheirus rosarum. The sequence goes on from OZ020508.1 coordinate 135,367,357, forward strand.
TCTAAGGTTTGGTCAGAAGAAAGTATGCCTGATGAATGGAACCTCAGCATCGTTTGCCCGATCCACAAGAAAGGATACCCCCTAAACTGCGCCAACTATAGAGGAATAAGTCTCCTGAATATCGCCTACAAGATCCTCTCTGCCGTACTATGTGAACGCCTGAAACCTTTCGTCAGCAACCTGATTGGCCCCTATCAGTGTGGTTTCAGACCAGGAAAGTCCACAATCGATCAAATGTTCACTCTACGGCAGATCCTGGAAACCACCCAAGAATTCCAAATCGATACCCACCACCTCTTTATCGATTTGAAGGCCGCGTACGATAGCATTTATAGAGACGAGCTATACAGAGCCATGTCAGGTTTTGGCATTCCCACAAAACTCGTCCGACTGTGCAGGATGACGATGGAGAACTCTCGCTGCTCCGTCAAGGTTGGTTCTGACCTCACAGAAGCTTTTGACGTCAAAAAAGGATTCCGACAAGGTGATGCGCTATCGTGCGATTTCTTCAACTTAATACTTGAAAAAATTATAAGAAACTCGCAAGTCAATTGTAGTGGGACAATTTTTTTCAAGTCTGTGCAATTGCTAGCATACGCTGACGACATAGACATCATGGGCAGAACTCGGCGAGCTGTCACTGGAAGGTTTGCTAGCATTGAAGCTGAAGCGGCTAATATGGGACTAGCAGTCAATGAGGCCAAAACGAAGTACCTGCTGTCATCACGATAGACAGGTACAACTTTGAGGTAGTTAGGGACTTTGTGTACCTCGGATCCGCTATAACATCTGACAACAACATCTCGTCAGAAATAAAGCGAAGAATTACTCTTGCCAATCGCTGTTTCTATGGGCTAGGAAGGCAATTGAGTAGCAAAGCCCTCTCTCGAAAGACAAAGAAGACTCTGTATCAGACCCTAATCATCCCAGTCCTGCTCTATGGCGCCGAGGCATGGACTCTATCTAAAGCGAATGAAGATATCCTTAGTCGTTTCGAGCGTAAGATTCTTCGGAAGATTTTTGGCCCTATCTGCGTTAACGGGCTTTGGAGGAGAAGGTTTAACCAAGAACTATACGAGCTGTACAGCGACATTGACCTGGTCAAAAAAATACGCATATCACGTTTAAGATGGCTAGGTCATGTAGAGCGAATGGACAACTATGCTCCGGCTCGCAGGATCTTCGATTCCATCCCAGAGGGTAGACGCAGTCAAGGAAGACCTCGCCTGTGGCGCGCTCAAGTGGGGGACGACCTGAACCAACTTGGAGTGCAAAACTGGAGGCAACTAGCCAAAGACCGAGTTGGCTGGAGAGGCATGTTGGTTGAGGCCCAGGTTCGTCCCGAACTGTAGCGCCACCTAAGTAAGTAAGTAGTAAACATCCCAAAAATTAAAATCAATTCAGGATACTATTTATCTCTGTCAAAATACACGTTTCATATTTAATTATAGGTACTATATTGCAAGTTATGCATTCGTGCAGTTTAAAAACTTTTTTGGAGTGTTTAACATTATGATCATACATCATTTACCTCTAGATACAGTTTTTGTTTTTGTGGTCAAAAATTCTGACCCTCACATAATAATATTCAATTAGCCCAAACGCTCAGCAATTAACAAACAAGTCCACACATACAATGACTACAGTTATTACAGAGAACTTCACACATAGTTCGAGTCTCCATCTCTTGGAAAAGTTATATACCAATATTTTTTCCCCGATGTCCAGACCACTTCGACTTCATCAGTAATTCAAAGTAACCTCTAATGACTGGCTGAGCCTGAAATAAATACCATGGCCATGTTGATGATTACAAGAAACTTGTCGAAAGGAACACATCCTTAATAGAAGATTATACCACCAATTACGTGAGGGCGTCTTGTTAATTAAAAGTCAGAAGACACACAACATCCTGAATGATGCCTTAACTTGAATACAAAATCTGAAAGAGGATATCTTGAAAAGATACTTATTTTTAATTATTTATTTTTATACATTTACTACATTATGCAGATTTAATACTAAGTAGAAATTTAAACTTCAATTTAATTTGTCTTTTCTTGGAAAATGTAGATAGAAGATATTTTTTGAAAGCTTCAACTCAAACAGTAAGTGCAAATAATTCGGCTAACTATCCTGATGGGAGTTTATACAAATATTTATTAGTAGAGATTTGTGAAATAGGAGCACCTTCACTTAGAGCAAAAATAAAACTTATAAACGGAGAAAATTCGTACCATATATGTATGTTTAAATGAAAACTTTTTTTTAATAAAGTTGGACATTTTATGTTGTCTATTTTAATGTCGAGTTAAATTTAAATTGAAATTAATAATTTTATTTTAACCATAAGAGGTAGTAAAAGCGTTGAACGTTAATCATTTTAACTTTTTTAATAGATATCAGCAAATTTGTCGACTTGGCTCTTAAAATAGTACCTATAGAAAAAAAAATTGTTTTTCCAAAATATTCTCCCCCCAAAAAACAAGACGTAATATAATTTTGACATTCAATATATAAGAAGCACATAGAATGGCATACTCGTAATTGAATTCGAACATCATAAGTGAATGAGAAAAATAATGTATTTTTGATATAAATATTATATTTTGTATCTTGAAAAAGTTGAATACAGCGCTTTGGCTTCTCAAATAATTGACAAGATACAATTCTAGATATTCCGTGTTTGTTTTTTCAAAAAAAACGCTTGGGTGTTAAACTTTCGTACACACGGATGACGTATGTGGCATAAAACAATATTGTCACGTAGATGATACAATAATAAATTTTAAATAATACATCCAAATATACCTCCTTTAACAGGAAAAAAAATTCTCGTAAGATAAATAAGGGGAAATGTGATTCTCTTATAAGTGTTGAATATAAGGTGTTGTTTATAAGGGACATGATGAAAACATATCGTGATTCCTTGAAGGATATGCTTATGTATATTGTTTTTGTTGTTTTCAAAGAAGCTTTCGGTATACAACCAACAAATCTTATTTGAATGACCCTTAGCAACATTATGTGTAGATGCAGATTATATGAATTTGTGCGAGAAAAGAGTGGCGGAAATAAAATGTCCAACAGGAAAAAAGGAAACGCAAATGACTAACACTTGATATAAACTATCCTCAGGATTATATAAATTTAAAAATTAAGTTCGAAATTTTATTTATCAATTTAGTAAAACCTTTGTACTTACTAGTTCTGCTGCTAACGTCATCTTAATTTTTTATAAAACATTCTTTTTGTAACTACTAACGAGCACAAATGAAAGAAAACTCAATTCCTTATATTTCGCACCGACCGACTCAAAAAAATATAAAAGACGATTTTGTATGGTTTTATTTTAAGAAATCACAAGAAACAATGAAAGAACACTGGGTAAATAAAAATAATAATACTTCTTTAACTGTACAACAATATAACAACAACGAACGAAACGGTCCCGATCCTCATCCCGACTTCGAGTCCAGAGTAATATAAAAATAAATTATTTGTTTTTCATTTAATAAAAAACTCTGGGCAAGAGTACGATAACTCAGGCGACAAGAAATAATAACGGATTTTAGTAGAGCAGTTAGATACAAGCATTTTATTCTATAGAAGGGGGCTATCTCCCCAATTTGGGCTGTAGGGGCGATTTTCTAACACCCCCGAAATGTGTAAGATCATGTTACAACCAAACAAATCATAAGAAAAAAGGGTTTGGTAAATTTCAATGTTTTTGAAAACTAGAACAAACAAAAATATCTTGATTTCAGTGTTTGATTAAGAAATAATAGAAGTAATAAATATTTGAAGAAAATTAAGAACAAATTATATTAATTTTTAAAAAAATCAATATATATTATATTTTTTGTATCATATTTTTCCCAAAATGTAGCTTTGAGATAAGTTTTTTGAAAACCAATATTTAATTTTAAAACACAAGATAATAAAAGAGACTTCTAGGTATAATAGCTTTAAAAAAATGTGCAATAGATACTTAATTGTAAGTTTAACCGTTATTTTTAAATATTTATTTTTTCATTTTAAGTGTTTTTTTTTTAGAAAATCGCCCATAACGCCCAAATAGTGGAGAAATAGGCTTAATACAAATCCGCCATTAAACTTTGTCGCCTGAGTTATAGTACCTACTCTTTTCAAAATCTGACACACAACACACATAATACACTAAATAAAGTTTTCTTTAAAACAAATATGTTTTCATACTCCTGACAATATATGTAAAGTTTTCTCTTTCGCGAACACAAATCGATTTGAACAATAATTTTTGTTTGGGTAAAAAATCCGAATGCGATTGCGAATGTTACAAACGAGTAACAAACAACGAGCACAAGGGAAGAAAAACTACTGACTGGTACTTGTTTTGTCATGAACTATGCTAAGTGCTAAGTGCTAAGTGCTAACCAATTGTTTATTGAAGAAGAAAATCGATAGCCTAAATTTCTTGTTGCACTAGCACTTTTTAAGATCATTTGTGAAGTTATACAGAGAGCGAAACTTGGTTATTTGGCGCGAGCTTTAAATATTTAAAATTTTGTGTTTCAAATTTGAATTACATTGCAATGTATGTATCATTAATTACATAAAATCACTTTGTGATTGACATTTTAATTTATATTTCTCAATAATTTTAATTTCTCTGTCTTTTTTCAAAAATGTTCTTAGTTCAAAAATGATTAATATACATAACGTCCATTGATGAAATTTGCTGCAGAGATTTAATATTAAAGATCATTAGAAACCTTTATATTACGAAGTTTTTTTTTTAAGACATTTTGTTGGTCTTTGCCCATTGTATATAAATCGCTATATTACTATCATGGTGACGTGTGGATCGTGGCACTCCAAGCGGCTCTTGGAGTAAATATCTCGGTAAATTGAAAGAGACGAACAAAGAGAAGAGAAACTCTTAACTTAAGAAACAGAAAAGAAGGACAAAGAAAAGGAAAAAAATGTGGTGAGGTTAATTGAATGTTAATGTTGAAGACATGTTTTGTTTACCTACATTCTATGGGCAGATGAAAGATATTGTTTTTTTTTTTTTTTTTTTGGTTGCGGTTGCGGTGCTGTGCTTTGTTCATAGGGAAGTAAGTATGTATGGATATATAGGTAGATACATAGTTTTATACAATGGTTTCGCTTCGCTGAGTTGAATAAATTTTTGTAATGCTAGATACACACGAGGCAACCGTTGCAGCAACTCAGCCAAGTTGCTGCAAACCGTTGCTTCGTGTGTATCATTGTTTACTGCATTTACTTGTTTAGTTCGTCGGAAACAAAAATAACAAAAAGAAAATGGCAACTTGAAACAATAAAAATTATATATAAATTTTATTAATAAATATAAAAATTTGAGAGAGTTATGGGAAGTCTTCTTCAATTCAACTTCAACTCTAACTTCGTCTTTACTCTATCACAGCTACACACAGAACTGTGGTTGCGGCAGCGGTTGCTTCGTGTGTAGTGAATAAAGGAAACACGTTGCTGCAACACGTTGCTGCAATATAAACACACATAAACTTATTAGAACTTTTTTTTTTTATTTATTGGAAGAATTACAAACAAAATTTCATAAAAAAAATCAGACTTTTTGGAGGGTTTTCCCAAAATTTTCTTTCGTAATTATGGGTACTATAATGATGTATAGGTAGATACTTGTATAAGGCAAGTGCATATGTAACTGAACGCTAAAACCTAGATAATATTATGAGATTCAGTTTTCGAAAAACTTGAAATTCACCAAACCCATATTTACTTGCGATTATAGGTACTATAATGCAGCCGTTTTTGTTATCTCAAAGCTTTTACTTGATGGTTATATCGCAGGTACCGTTGATATTTCAGCTAAAAAAGAAATAAAAAAAATCCTCTGTAGAATATCAAAATAAACTTTATTTACAAATTGAAAGACGATTGGCCCAACCGTTTAGTAGACGGACAGAATTTTGCCAGTTACACAAATATGTTTCTCTATCATTGTTATATTATATTTAATTGTTATATCAATTTTTTTCTACACGAATGCATTACTATTAGTACCTACCTATAATCGCAAGTAAAAATTAAATAATTAGGTATTACAAATGCAAAAAAAACCGGAGTATTTTCAGCAATTCTATAGATTAGTTGAACAAAATATTAGCTGAGTAGGTCAACTAGTATTATATAAACCTCAAACAAACAAAAGATCCTTATAAAAATAATTAAATGTATAAATCTACAATCAACTTACAACCAATTTTTTGAATGAATTTCTACACATAGTTTGCATATATGTGGGTACCTATCTGAATGGAAAGAAAAATTCAAAACAAAAATCCATTCACTTCAAGGACGTTTGTATCTTTGTATATATACAACAAGAAGTAAGTTTGTGTTTAAATTTCAAGAATGTATCTATGTGTACATTATTTGAAGACGGCAAACTTCATAATAAAAAAAAATTGAAAATCCTAAAGAACTCGAATCAAAAGTCTGGTCAATGATGTTTGTACATGTGTATGTATATATACAATATACAAATATGTATAGGTAAGTACAAATGCTCGTACAAAACTTGAAAATCCTAAAGAACTCAAATCAAAAGTCTGGTCAATGACGTACGCATGTATAAATACTTATGTAAGAACCAGTTCTCATATTACATATTCCATATAAAAAAAACGTAAACAACAACAAACAAACTGCAGTTTATATACAATGGTAAACAATGAAAATGTTGGATCTTGTATAAATCCTTACAAAAAACTATTCGCCTCAGCTAAGCGAAACCATTGTATATATAAACTTCAAAACTGCTAGCTTTCTATATAATTATTTCATGTTCTCCTTCTGTTTTTTCTTGCCTCCCATTGCATATGCGAAGTAAACGAAGCACAAAGCATAACACTAAAAACCATGCTCTTGATACTCTCTAACTAAAATAAAATGTCCCTACACTAGCGCTCCAAGCGGCCCGTGGAAGTAAGATTTGTTTGCGTCTCATGATAATACTATAGCAGTTTAAGTTGCTAAGTTCAAGTGAGTAAACATTGCCCATGTGACCACCCTCGCAATAAGTCTTTAGAATTTGGAATCAACCGAATTAGCCAATAGCTGACAAAATTTTTTTGGAAAAAAGAATTTTGTTATGAATATACCCATCTTTAATCAAGATTTTTGATTTTAACTAATTGCTTATAGCCATATTATTCATATTTTGCAAAACTAGAAATGAAACTAGTTTTTCGTAAGACTAGTTTTGTTTCCAGTTCTATCAAAATGAATCAAAAATAGTTTAAAGAAAAGATCGGTATTATTCATTTCTGAAGATAACACCAGTTTAGGTTTTCAAACAAGTTTCTAATTTTGACTATAAAACAAGTTTCGTCGAAGTAGCTGTCTTTACTTTGACAGCAAAAATTAAAAAGTCAAACATCGACGTAAAAGAATCGCCGTTGAAAGATCATTGCTGCAACATGAAAAAAAAGGCATGGCTGGGTCACACGTACTTGCTCTTATGTGCCTAATTACACTGGAAAGCAAGATCTTTGGCAGAAACAAGTAACATTTGCGTTGAAAATAACACAGTTTGAACTTATAAAAAGTATTAAAAACCAAAATACTTAACGGTTTTTAGTAAAAATGTAAAATAGTATGTAAAATAATATGCCATATTGATTTTTCAAAAAAAAAAATCAAAAATTTAATTTAATTAGAAAAAAAAAGTTATTCAAAATTTTGATATGCAGAATTAATTTGGCTACCTAGATCTACTCAAATAAAAAATTAAACGTAACTAAATCGTTGTTTGTTTTGTTGGAACTATTAACTAAATCCAAAAAAATAAGACAGTTCAGTATCAGTATTAAATTTCCGTGAAGGAAATAGTGAAAACCCAGTGGAGTTAGGGGTGAAACCACTTTAGGGTTTTTAATGAAAATAAAAACTTGGAAAACAAAATATTTTTGGTTTTGTCGATACAAAAAAGAACAAGACACAAAATATGTCAAGCTCACGCAAACCAGAAGACGAAGGACGAATATTGAAGACATTTTTGCAAAAATTTCATCTTGTACTTACATTTTTTTTGTGCGTCGCTTTTATTTCCTTACTTGATGGAACACAGTACGTATACTTCGGTAGTGCTTTTATGCTCATCTAGGTTTCTTTAGCATCCGAGAGCAAAAAATCCTTTTAGATGAGGAATGCTTAGAAAGTATAGATTTCATTCTTCTGGAGGAGTTTTTTTTTTATTGAAGTGAAATTGTTAGTTGTTTTTTTTTTTTTTTTTTAATTTTTTGTTGTTTCGCATATTGTCATTTTTGGTTGACATGACATCCTTTTCCAGTTTAAAGACAAGAGCAGGAAGCGTGCAAAAAGTTTATTGTTTACAATGCGGATAGTTTTAGTACCTATTTAGATACTTAACCTATATCAAAACGAATAGTTTGCTTTCAAAATTTGTGTCATAAACAAGAACTGTAAAGGAAAGTTAGTAATGCGTAAAACAACTTTGTGCTTTTTCAAAAGAGTTTGTTTATATTTTCCAATAGGATTACAATACCAAATAGAAATGACAATTTTTATATTAGGTAACTGGCAAGCATATCTTAACTAGGCGTACTTATTGACAGCCCACATTTGCTTCATGAATTATTCAATTGGTGGTAAAAATATCCTTGCATCAATTTTCTTCAATGATGTTGACGAGTTCGCTTGTTACTCCTGAACCAAACATGACCACACATAAGTTTATAATATACATATATGTAGGTACATACAATCTTTTTGGTATTGTTTAATAAATCAAATGATATTTTTTTTAATTTGCTTAAATGAAACATAGAACTGGAGCTCTTTAAAAAGGATAATCATAGTTCGAAATATTAAATGCAGCATTTTTACTTGCGATTTATAGGGACTATAAGGCAAGTTATGCATTCTGTCTGTCTGTCTGTCTGTCTGTCCGTATCGATATCTACAGCCTAAACGGTTAGGCCGATTTGATTCAAACTTGGAACATAGTATTTTTAGAGTGCTCTACCCCATTTTTTTCGAATTGGCATTCTAGCTCCAAAACTAACGGTACCTGCCATATAACTTTTAATGAAAAACTTATTTTTCTCGAAAACGGCTCCTACGATTTTGATAAAACTTTCAGAATGATGTTTTCTATGCAAAATCTATCTTCAAGTTTTATTGGATTGTTCACAAAAAGTTTTATAACGGTACCTCCCATATGACCGGTTTTTTTTTAAATCAGACTTTCTCGTTAACTAATGGACGGATTTTGATGAAATTTTCAAAAACTTTTTTTTTTAAATTTTTAATAATTTAAAAAACAATATTTTGTTTTTTGAATATTTTGAAAACGGATATATAGATTTTTTTTTAATTTTTTCTCCTAGTATAAACTATAGATTTCTTTGAATTGACATACTCAAAAAAAAATTAAATATGTTTTCGAAAAGTTTTTCAAAAAATACAAGTTTTTGAAAAACTGGTCGAACGATTTTAAAATAAAAAAATCATAAAATAGAAAACAGCAAAAGACATAAGATGGCTTACAACATTTTTGCCAAAAAACGTTATGAATTGTAATTTTTTTGATTTCATAAAAATTTTATTTGTTTAATATTTTCCCAAAATTTTATTTCATATTGCTCGGCTAAGCCCTAGCCATTAGTCAAATAAAAGAAAGTGACAACGTACATATGTACATACCTACGTATTTTAAAGCATTTCATCATCATAAAAGTACACAGAATAAATAAGGAAGCCTTTGATAAAAACACAAAAACAACTAACAACTAAAAAAACTATTCGATTACTACTGAATGCAAACATTTCAATCGAGAAAACGAAAGTTTACACCTGCCTATATATGAACAAAACCACTTTGTTAACTTTAATAATGTCTCTTTACCCACTCGCTGAACACTAGTTGGAATGTGTATCTTAATTTTAGTACCTACCTTCCTTCCAACCTTATTATAGGTGCCTAATGTCCTTAATAAATTCAATTAATACCTACACCATACGTTTATCGATCCACCAAACATAATTAAGCTATTTTAAATAATTTGAGTTCAAAAATTAAATTATTGTTATTGGGACCTATATAGGTCCCTATACCTAGCATTATTGCCATACTGCTGATTCCGACGAATCTTTATGCCAGTTGTTCATGGTTTTTCCATACCAAAATGAAAATTAAACTGAAAAAAGGCCTTTATATCTTTCTATTAGCAAATTATATTATAAACAGTAAACAACAAGTGGAAAGATAATACACTAAAAAACTGCAAAAGCTAACAATCCTATATATTTATGTGTTTATCCCTTTATCGTGACGCATGTTCGTTCGAGCTTCAAACCACAACGTCAAAAAAACATTAAAATTAAATCTTTGTCAAAAAGACGTCTGTACCTAAAAAGGATTAGCACACGGGAGCAAGTACGTGCGACCCAGTCGTGGATTTATTTTTTTATCCGCGCACACTTTCTAGACAATAGAAGTCCTATTGAAGTTTAAAATATATTTTTATCCTAAAAACGTCCGATAATATGATCCACACTCCCTTCATTGCATAGGCCTATCACAATTTGGAACTGACTTCTCATCCGTGAAATTAAAAAAATAAAATAAATAAGACCGTGAAAACAAATTTGCTTAAAAGAAAAACAGATGACAAGGGTAAGCTCTATTACAAGCTAAATATTTACATAAAAAATATATAGATACATAGATTAGTAAGAAAAATAATGATAAGACTATAATGAAAATTTAAGGAAAATGCTCTGGGAAAAACAATAAGATGGACTTAAAATTAAAATCCTTTGTCTTGAATATTTCAATTTCAAACGAGAAGAAACTAGAAGATAATAGCAAACTGTTTCAAAAAAGACATTAGCCTATAGTTAAGACTAAGAAAAGAGGTGTAATTCAAAAGTCTCTGAATCTGCCGCAATCAATGAAATGGAACATAGTTTAACCATACACATGTAAATTTATTTGTATCCCACACAAAAATATTAAAAGTATTCCATTTTGGAAATATGCTTTTCATCATCCCTCCTAACTTTCCTAATCCATGCAGTGGAAAATAGTACGATTACGCACAGGGTGATTCGGTGAGGAAGTGAAAAAGAAGCTCCAAGTATGTGAGCATGTAGGGGTTGGCTGAAGATAAACAGGGGAAATAAACCATTTTTCAAGACACATTAATTGTACTTTTTTATGTGATATATGAATCACCCTGCTTAAACGACTTAAAGGTCCTTCGGAGTTTGAGCATTCTTCTTATTTTTATGAAGTAAAAAAAAGGTATGCTTCAATCTTTCTAAAAGCAATTAATTCCCTTTACAAAGGAAAAAAATACTCTTCAAAAAAAAATAGAGTGTGTAGTAATTTCTATATCCGGATCAAACGATTTTATCCTTTCAGAAAAGACTCCGCCGGGATATGGCAACCTTATTTGGTTTCCAATAAGTGGAAAGAGGTTAATAGGGTAGAAATCTTCACACAAATATAAAAAAAATGGGCACGACTGGGTCGCACGTACTTGCTCTTATGTGCCTAATTACATTGGACAGCAAGATCTTTGACAAAAACAAATAACATTTACGTTGAAAATAACACAGTTTGAACTTATAAAAACTATCAAAACCACACAACTTAACGGTTTTTAGTAAAAATGAAGTACGCCATCACATGTCCTAAATAACAAAGAATTTATGAAAAAAAAGTGTTTCGAAAATTGTAGGACGGATTTTGATAAAATCCTGTTTTTTACTTTTAATTTTTTGAAAAAAAATTATCTTTCAATTTTGATTTTTAGAGTTTATTTGCCGTTACCGAGCAGGCCAAAAATTTAAAAAAACCGTTATATGAAAGGTCCCGTTAATAGATTTTTTCCGTATGTGTGGTTCTAACCAAAAGATGACAAAACCAACAAAAAAAACTCTTAAAAATTTTCATCAAAATCGTTGGAGCCGTTTTCGAGAAAAATAAGCTTTTCCTAAACGGTCGTATGACAAGTACCGTTATTTTTAGTCCTAAAAACAAAATTTCAATTTCCCCTCTGAGGAATGCCAAAATGCCACATACCAAATTTGAAGGCAGACAGACAGACAGACAGACAAACAAACAGACAGACGGACATTTTTTGCCAATGACTTTTTTAGGCTTCTCTATGATCGTAATGTCATGTTTGATTGTTATCTCATTTTTTTAATTTCACGAATCCTAAACTTGCTTTATAGTCCCTATAATTGCAAGTAAAAAATGATTCAATTAATAGTATCAAAAGTATATTTAATTCCATACAGCTATATCCGTATGAAGAAAAGTAATGGATTAGTGCAACATAAATGCAGTAATTGAAATCAATCAAACGCTGAGTAAGTGTGGAGCTGCAAGCTGGTAGTTCAGCGGAAAATTAGGATTACTATAAGGTAGTTTAATCTTTTGAAAGGCATTGAATAATTTTGTCTAAAAAGAATACTAATTCTTTAAAAAAAAATAAAGTCTTGACTCTATTATTATTCTTTACTGACAATGAAGCCATCAAAGATAAAGATCCTATATTCTATTCACAACCACTAGATGTATGGTTGGATCTTCTGGAGGAAAAGGGATTTTAACAAGCCCCAATTTTTAGATTCTGGCTTTTTCGAAAACTAACATTTTCATATTAATGGTTCACCAGTGCCAAATTATTTATATTTCTTCTCAAAACCCAGACAACCATTTACTAAGAATTTGTTTTACTATACAAATTCCTAATCGTAATTCACTCACCTAGTTAATGCGAGTCAAAAAAAAAACATCGTTTATTTTATGACAGTATTATGTGTTCCTCCAACAAAGCATGAGAATTGATTTTGTATCCTTCACAACGCACACAAGGCCCATCAAGTATATATGTACCTTTAACCCTCGTGGGTGTATTTTGTTAAATTGCTGGCAATACTTGCCGAAGCAACGAAACAACGAAACAAAGGAACTTGAAATATTATTAGGATACACCGAGAGTTCTTGGCTAAAGCATTCTTTAAAGGCACATTTTTTTCGAAAAATTTTTTGAACGTTCGTTTGGGCTTTTGAAAGATAATAATGAATAATTGACACAAATTTTCTCATATAAATCCCATATTACAGTTTAATTTTGACATTGAAACAACGACAAGAGAAGCAACAAAGAATTTTTTCAAGGAGCAAAATGAAACATTGTTGAAAACGTTATTGTAGATTTGTATATGGTTCACTTAACCGATGTGACTTCTGACATTTGGAAGTCTTGGATATTTCCAAATAAGAAATACCACCTTTGCAATGACATTGAATATTTCCCAAGACTACAAAAACACAGAGAGGATTCAAGGATATAATAACAATTTATGTACTCACCTAAAAAAAATAATTAATATATCATCAGGATACTTTCAAGAACTCGTAAAAATACCCAAAAAAATCCTAACGAACAAACCCATAAAACCATTTAGTAGCAACATAATTGCTTGCACAAAATATATCCTTTTAATATTAAAAGCAAAAAATAGTCCTTAAGGAGAAAAGGATAAATGAGCACACTTTGGTTAAATGTCTTTTTCGACAACAAAAGAAAACCGACCGAACACACCGATGTGTAAAAGATGATGAAGACAATATTTTATTCGATCAACAATAAATGAAATTCCATTGGGTTTTGATATAAAAATTGCTCATAAAAAAGGAAACTTGTACAAAAGAAAGCCAATACGTGTATGTTGTATGTGAGTGTTAATAATGGATGTCACATTCATGGCATTGACAATAGAAAATACAGCAGGTAAGGTTACCTATAAAGAACCGAATTCCTTGGCACTAAGTGATCATTCAGAAAGTTAATGTCAGAATGTGGAGCGCTTGGAAGGGAATTTGGTTGTTCTTTTTCTCGTACAAAATTCATTCAATAAAAATAAAATGTCCATCTTAAGGATTTATGAGTCTTGGAAATATTTCAATTAAAGATCAAAAAGTTTTTCAATCCCAATGAAAATTTAGAATGAAAACTAAAGTCATTCATTCTTGGCCATCATTATCTCAATTTTTAAAAGCCTATTAAAAAAATTAGTTTGGACAATGTGGAAGCCTTTATTCACAATTTACATGAGTTTTTGTTCAGGTAGTCCTTAAAAAGTTGTCGATCCTAAAGCGATTGCAGAGAAAATTCGGCTTTTAAACTAACAAACAAATTTATGATCCCCTGGCTTAAAGCGTGTGTCTCTGTAAGTGTCGGCTATTTTATACATTGCTATTAGAAAAGTATATCGGAATATCTATTATGCAGATTTAGAATACAGTAGATAGAATACATATATTTTCGAACTTATCTCAAATGATATGACAGATTATGAATTAAAATTTGCAATACTGTCAAGAAAAAAAAATATTTTTAGACAACCCATCTATGGATACAGAAATGACAATACGTCACTTTTTGTACCTGTTGTGTTCATATCCAAAGCTTATATTTATTACCAGTTTCTCCTTTTTGTATGAGAATATTGGGTTCTTGAATTTTGATTTTTCTAACATATTTGCATTGAGTCTTCTATTGTTCTTCTTTTTTTTTGTGCATATTATCCTTCAGCACTTGGTATATCAATGTATCGGAAGATAGGGAGGAAAAGTACGCTTGATGGCTAATTTAATAGACTACCGGAAAATGCCCTATGAATTTGTATGTTATTGAGGATATAAAACTGACAATTTAACAGGATAATTTTTTTTTTATTATGTATTTTGTTTATTTTAGTTTAACTTTTTTGATTGTACAGCGGAAGGATGATAGGGTAGATAAAACTGTTAAGTTATTGAGTTTAATATTGCTTAACAGTTTTTTAGGGGGTGATAGGTTTTTTTTTGGTACTGTTCATTTTATTATAAGCACAACAATTGTTTAAAAGAAATTAATGAGATCAATGGCAAGTATATTTTTGAGAACCTATAGAACTTGTTGTTTTCATAGGAATTCGAAAAAAATGGCAAAGAAGTTGAAATCTTGAAGTATGTACACCCTTAGATTGGTTTGTTTAAAACAAGTATTAAATATGAATTTTTCTGGCGATTCTAGGATTTATTATGTTATTATTAAGTTATGAATTTTAAATAAAAAAGAAAACATTAAACATGGCCGCACTTTGATAGAGAACTCTTAGAACGTTATTCAGAATTTGTGTATCAAGCTGCTGGACAAATTTTCGTCAAATGTTGTACGTCTTTTGTTCCTTAAGTGTAACCTAAATTGGGTGTTTAAAATTCGTCTTCTTTTCTACACGAAATTTAATACGATCTCTACTGGGCGACCAAAACTCACCCAATTATCGGAGGCCAACTTAATACAGGTGTCGTTTCACTTATTTGATCCAGGAGTTTTTGCGCCTGCCTTTCCTTAGCGATAGTGTTGAAATGTGGCATTCTATATGACCTATTCAAATGGAATCTCAGGGCATCTGCTTTCTACATGCCTTTTCCAGCGATAAGTGTATAAGTATATAAAGCTGAATTTTGTGCAGGACGTTATTTTATATTTGGTGTGGAGGCTACGTCGATCTCGGATTTGCTTGATTCTTATTCGATTAACTTTGTTACTCCTAACTGTCATGCGAAACATCTTTATTTCAGTTGCCATTAAGTCACTCTCATACGTCGATCACTGAATATGGCAGAGTTTTTCTTAAATTTTGTCCACCCTACACCTACCTGATGTGATAAACTTTTCGCACTTAAGAAGAACCGTTTCATTCAAATAAATGTCAGAAATAGGCATGTAAGGATTTTTTTCGCCCTTAAGCAGTATTCATTTCCCTCCTAAACACCCACCCATACAAGTGCTCTTTGCAAAGATATAGGATCTTAATTATAATGAATCTTAGGCCAACTTAGACCCGATGCCTCCCATCTTTTTTCAGAACTCTGCAAGTGTATCCTGTCAGGCTTAATTGCTTTTTTGGAGATTTTTAACGCAGCTCTTACTTCTTTAACTGTTATGTCGGGGACTTCTTCGTTTTTAGTTACAGTTATAGTCGGAGAAACTGTTCATTTAAAAGTTCTTCATTGCGTTCTTGTTTGTGAAGAATTTTTTCGCAATCCAGAAGAAGTTGGCATTGAGCATTATTAATGAAGTTGTTCATATTAAATATCGCACTTCCTGAATACCATTATTTGCATCAGCAGTCGATGCCGATATTTCTTCCAGGTTCCTATACACAAGCTTTACGTACTCTCTGCTTAAATTTGGGCACACTTTTTCTTTGCTTTTAACTGGCAACCTGTAAACAACCCTGAGGGGTGATTTTTCTTATAATATTATATTGATTTACAAACCTTATGTAAGAAGTTTAAACTTTAATTATGTAAATATCATAAACGAAACACCCTGTATCTCTAAATGTGACAATGTACTCGCACTTTTACATTTAATGTAGTGTTATTCATTATTTTGTTAAACATGTATTAAGTTATCGTTCGATGTTACAGTTTATGTCTTACAGTTCTTTATGTATGTATGTAATGTACACGCTCGATCATTTACATGTCAGAACATTTTGTCTAATTCTAGTCAGTTGCAATAAAGCTGTTAACATTAAAGTACCTATCTGGTCATTTGTTTTATTTTGTCGCCTTCTACTCCGTGCCCCTTACACTTATAATCTTGTTTTTAAAATACTTATTTATGAAAAAAAAACAAAAAAAAAATTGTTAAATACAAAAAGGTTTGTTCCACATCCACATCCTTTCCAAAACTACGAAATTTATCCAAATTCTACGAAAAACAGCCAAATGCTATTCCACAAGACACAAAATTCGTAGTTTTTGACAAAGGAGAGTGCTCACGAGAGAGTAAAATAATTTTTCTCTCCTGACAATTTCAGTACAAGAAAATTCATTGGACAGAAAAATGAGTTTCAGTTACGTAAGTCCCGCAAACGGAAAACGATTAAATGGGTGATTTTTTTCAACGGGCGGGATAGGATATGACTATCATTCACAACAAAAGTTGCTTTCATTTTATTAATAAACTAAAAACCGCAAACGCTTTGAGAAATTTGTGAACAATAATAACATTTTCTTACGATATGAGCAATGCAAATTATAAAAGACACCGTTTTAAACATAATATGTCGGCGAGGATTATGCGAACTCCAAACTTCGATTTTGTTCGAAGTTAAAGTAGAAGTTGGTTTTTCGCAACCATGACTTCGTCACAAAATATCACAAACGCAAGTGTTCCTGTGTTTTTCGTCCTGTGTGCGAGCCTTAATCATATTGACTTGGTTAACTTTTTTGTTCAACGCGTTCCCGAGGATTTGTGTAGTTCTACTTTTCTGTGAGAGATTTTCATCGTTACTATTTAAAATTTAAAAGCTGCCCATTTTGGTCCATGTTTATGTGGAACAAACCTTTAATTCACTTAAAATCGATCAAACTGTTTCTTTAAACAATTATTTTTTAACCTGCCTGTAGGCTGTGCTTTCTGGATTGATTAGTTTTGGCCTCATTTACTTCTTAGGCCTAATTCTTATGGCTGTTATTACCGTCACGATATATTCTTCTGATCAATGCAATATCGGTGGCATGTACACGTGTATTTAGAGGCGATCTTGGGATATCGCTCTTCTTTCATTTCTTGCTCCTTCAATTATAACAATGAAGAGTTGTTTGTAGATAACTAAATGAACCATCTATGTATGTACCTATATTAAATTTGAAAAAAAAAGGTTAAGGATCATTGAATTGTAAACCTTGCTAAATGTCTTGCAGAAAAAGTTTATCTAATTTTCAAATCTTCAAATTTTGCCAAGTTCATTTACTTATCTTTTAATTTATTAAAATATTATAATTTACATGTTGAAGTTATCTCTGCAATATTTTTTAAAATTACAAAATCATAAATAAAAAAGAAAAAAGTTATTTCAGTATTATTTCAACAGACTCAAACTATCAATGGACTCATCGTGTATCTAATTCTAAATAATGCAAAACTAAAATACCGTTCTATACATCCTTGTAGTGTTTTACTTATCCACATAAAAACCTATGTATAAACACCACTGCTGCTCATATATTTATAAAATAACTCCCTTCCCTCCTTTTCTCATGCCAACTATGCCAAGTTGATATATTTTAAAAATTTATATCCATGTGGTTTTTGTGTAACCGAACCTTAACCTCACATCCTGTTATTCCAGTACTTCATCATATTTGTTTTAACTTAAAAAAAAAGTAAAAATAAAAATATATAAGTAGGTATAGACATATACAGTACACAAATTAAAAACATTTCATCCATCATACATTTTATTTAATCCTCAATTTGTCTGCGGCGGAGATGTGTGAAGATGTTTATCTAAAATATTGAGATAGTTTATTTTTAACTTTTTAATGTATTTTGAAAATAAACAAATTGAAACGGTAGTACAAAATGTTGAGATTTTTGGGGATGAATTATTTCTAGGAAAATGGGCTTCTGGCATCTATAAGATCTCTATCAAAAACGTTTGCATTAATTAACCAATTTTTACTTGCGATTTAAAGGGACTATAAGGCAAGTTATGCATTCGTAAAAAAAAATTCTAACAATCAAACATGAAATTACGATGATAGAGAAGTCAAAACAAGTGGGTCCGGAAATTCCGTTAGTCTGTCTGTCTGTCTGTCTGTCCGTATCGATTCCTACAGCCTAAACGGTTGGGCCGTTTTGATTCAAACTTGGTGTATAGCATTTTTAGAGTACTCTACCCGACAGTATTTCGAACTGGCATTCTAGCTCCAAAACTAACGGTACCTGCCATATAACTTTTAATGAAAAACTTATTTTTCTCGAAAACGGTTTCTACGATTTTGATAAAACTTTCTGAATGGTGTTTTCTATGCAAAATCTATCTTCAAGTTTTAAGGGATTTTTCAGAAAAAGTTTTATAACGGTACCTCCTATATGACCCTTTTTTTAAAATCAGACTTTCTCGTTAACTATTTAGCGGATTTTGATGAAATTTTCAAAATATACAGTGTGTTATGATTTGAAAAATATTGTTTATTATGATTTTCAAAAACATTTTTTTTTAATTTTTAATAATTTTTTTAAAAAATTATATTGTTTTTTGAATATTTTGAAAACGGATGCATAGATTTTTTATTTTTAATTTTTCTCCTAGTATAAACTAAAGATTTCTACAAATTGACTTACTAAAAAAAAAATTTAAATGTGTTTTCGAAAAGTTTTTAAAAAAAAATATTTTTTTGAAAAAAAAACTGGTCGAACGATTTTGAAATCAAAAATTCGTTAAATAGAAAACAGCAAAAGAAATAAGATGGCCTACAACATTTTTTTTCCAAAAAACGTTATGAATAGTGTTTTTTTTAAATTCATACAAATTTCAATTGTTTAATATTTTCCCCAAAATTTTATTTCATGTTGCTCGGCTAAGCAATAGCCATTAGTCAAATAAAAGAAGTTGACAACCTACTTACATACCTACGGATTTTAAAGCATTTCGTCATCATAAAAGCACACAGCATAAATAAGGAAGCCTATGAGAAACACACAAAAACAACTAACAAATTAAAAAAAAACTATTCGATTACTACTGAATGCAAAAATTTCAATCGAGAAAACAAAAGCTTACACCTGCCTATAAATAAACAAGACCACTGTGTTAACTTTTAATATTGTCTCTATATCCACTCGCTTAAAAGTAGTTGGAATGTGTATCTTAACTTTAGTACCTACCTTCCTTCCAACCTTATTAAAGGTACCTAATATCCTTAATAAATTCCATGTATACCTAACCTCACCATACGTTTATCGATCCATCAAACATAATTAAGCTTATTTAGTTAATTTGATTTCAAAAAGTAAATTATTGTTATTGGGACCTATGTATATAGGTCCCTATATACCTAGCATTATTGCCCTACTGCTGATTCCCACGAATCTTTATGCCAGTTGTTCAAATTTTTCCATACCAAAATGAAAATTAAACTGAAAAAACGCCTTTATATCTTTCTATTAGCAAATTATATTATAAACAGTAAACAACAAGTGAAAAGATGATACACTCGTGCCTTTTATTTAGCTTACGCTTTAAATCTAATTAATAATCCACATGATCATTTAAATAAATGCTTAACTCTAGTAAGTTACAAACCTTTTTTCTAATTCGAAGCTATTTTCGACAAATTTTAATTTTGTGAGTTCAAACTTTTTGCCTTCGTGTCGCTAATGGAATTTTTGTTTGCTCCAAAGTGGTCTTTACAAAATGTTCAAACAAAACCAACAAAAACGGAATAAAAAGGAAACAAACAGTTTAAAACTACAAAGTGATATATATAAAATATTTGCTTCCCTCTTCACGAAAGTTTGAAATGTATCTGCACATGTATATGAAACTCCTTTACAGAAAAGAACTCAATGGAAATTTAAGTTAGAATTCCATGTTACTGGTGTCTCGGTTGGCGAAGGAGTGTGTTGTAAATGTTACAAGGAAAGAGAAAAACTGAAGTACCTACAAAAAGGTTAAAATTCTTAGGATGGCTACATGATAACATAGGGGATATGGATATAGCAGGAGAGAAGTTTTAAGCGGAATCGTTGACTTAAATTGACTTCTATTCGGCTTTGGTGAGATCTGATCATACATTATCCTACATGGATACCGCACAGTGCAGCTACTTTTATTATCCTAAGCCAATCAGCAGGGATTGAGTGATGCTCGAAGTTTTCTTTTAGAAGGAAGTGCTTACGTGTTGTATTTCAAAGCTAAATAGGTTACGTGAGGTTCGTTTTCCTATGTACATACGTATGGGAAGTGTTTGGAAATATATTGAAATAAGATGAGAAACAGTATTTTTTTGTGAAAGGGAGGGCACTATGGTGATATGTACCATGTTTGAGAAACGTGAGAAAGAAATGCAATGGCAAGTTAAATATATTAAGATATATCTTTAAGATAATATAGTATCTAATACAATATTTCAGAGAATTTGGATTTGAGATGGTTAGTTAAAGTGATTCTGGTATTATATATTTTCCTGTAATTGAATTAAATTTATTTAATTGGCTATTATAACAATAATTACCTCAAAACAATATATTTTTTTTATTCCACTTAAGGTATTAAACAGAATCCATTAAGCTTATTTGCCTTATTTTAGCAGAGCTTAGAGAGTTAATATTTAAAAGAACTTTTACATTTTTTGGTTTAATAGTATTTTAAATACAAAACCAAAGAAGGGTATCTTGTAAATGTGAAAGTTTGTATGTTTGGATGTTTGTTCCGCAATATCGCCTCAACGACTTAACGGATTTGGATGAAATTTAGTAGGTAGTTGGATGAGGTGCTGGTATGATTGATTTATCCGGCAAAATAACATGGTTGCTGTGAGAGAAGCTTAAATGTGAAATGATTTTCTTTTTGATGATATTCAATTTTTTAATTTAAGTAGATGGATAAGTTGCGTAATTCACTATTCTAATACACTGAACACATTTTGTCCCGAAAAATGCACTTTTCTTGTTGGGGAAATCTGAATAATGTAAATGATAAAAATAATTTAAAAATGTCTGGTAGACAAATGAAGTACAATTGACATAAATACCTAATTGAAAAATAAAACATGGGCACCGGCAAAGACTCATTTAAATTCATAGAGCTGTTTTGGGAGGGGATGGACAGATAGGTAGAGGATTAATGCTTATAAATGAAATTTAAGATACAGGTAGACGAAGTCGCAGGTAGAAGCTAATTTAATATAGTAAATAGTACATAATATATTGAGAAGTTTGAATAGTTGAAATTTTTCTATTCCATGAAATAATTTTGAATTTTGAAAATGGCTTAGTATATTTTTATATAGTTTTAAACAGTGGACGGTTGTTTTAAAATTAAGGGTGTTTTCTTAGACGTGTGGTTTTCAATCTGGCAATACTTTTTTCGGAGTTGGTCTTTTTGACAGCTGTCACTTGGTTCATGCTCAGTTTGGTTTGCCATTTTTTAATATAAATAGACTGACAAAATTCGCCATGTGATTGCTGACATACGGCCCCAATTGCTGCAAAAAGTGGTCGAAAATTGGGCCTATCGGTTGGAATTTATTCAAGCCAGCCGCGGCGGCCACTTGCTCGAAATCATTTTTAGAGCATAATGGCGAACTCTTATTTTTATAACTAAGATTAATTCTATAACATTAGTCTATAACATTAAATTACATGCGTTTTATTTCTCCTTGAAAACCAGACGCCTAAAAAACACCCTTTATATTTTCCTGTTTGCTTAAAATACTAAAAAGAAGAATTACATGAAGAATTACAGAGGCATATATGAAGAAATCATGTCTAGTATAACTTCAAAGCGCAATATCCGCTACACAGAGCTTATTTCCAGCAATTAAGTTTGCTACAGCGCAGATAGTATTGTCGGATAGTTGAAATTTGGGAGAAAATAAACGCATATTTTCCTGTTGGTAGTGTGGACCAAAAAGGAAGTAAATTTTTAGTAGGAAATTGTAAACTATCTGGAATTTAAAATATAAACCAATTTTAGAAAGGTTTAGTGTAACTCATTATTCACATAATTCACACATAATTCTTGTCGATAATAAAAAGAAAACTTGAAACCAGCTTTAATTCATCCATTATATTATAAAACTTCACTTTATTCATCACCCGGGCCCAAAAATAAATATCAATTCGTTTCAATAAAATGACCAACCGATACACCAACATTTCTATGGATCTTCAATCTTCATGAAGAAATTGAAATTTAAAACACACTGTGTCTTACCCACATCATAATTTAAATAAAATATTTCAAGTCTAATTAATACATGTAGTGCCCCGTGGCTTAGTGGTTAGTGTGTCGGACTGCTAAGCGAAAGAACCTGGGTTCAAATCCAGTTCATAGCCACCTTTTTTTCTGGGGTACTGCCTCTTGCGAGGAACTGACAAAACCTCCAAGAGTAAAATTTGTCTCGAAAAAGTGCATCTCATGTAGCCGTTCGGACTCGGCGGTAAACTGTAGGTCCCTCCCATTCTTGCAGAGTAACAACACACACACAGGAATGGTTGAGAGTATAAGTCACTAGGCCTTGGCTCCTTAAGGAGCTGTCGCGCCAGTAAATTTATTTATTTAATTTTAATTAATACATTCAAGATTTTAAAATTCAAAGGATTGTCAATTCATCCCATGTCTTATTTTTCAAATCGTAAAGAGATTACGTATGCAAAGTAAGATCTTGATAATGGCGTCAGTTACACATGTGAGAATAAAATTGAATTGTAAATTCTAAATGTTTTCGATAGAAAAAGTATGTATGTAAGTATTTTTCTATTTAAAACATGAAGGAGCAGACATATGTACATAGGTAGTACCTTTTTTTGTGTGTTACAATAAACATCCTTTTACATTAGATTCTTAAGCGGATTTGCTCCTCAGCAGTCTTCGCCGACGGTTTGCGTGCACGGTGTCGGTTGGCTTTCTATAGAGCGATTGCATTAAATAAAGTCATACAGACACCCCTTAAAACAATTGAGTGTTTTTTTTTAAATATTCAACGGATATTTGTTGCTTTGCATATTTCCAGGTTTGTGTGCCATTTCTTCAATTTTTTTTTTATATTTGGAATTGTATATTTACAAGAGAACACATATAATTCAGAGAAGTTTCATGAGCCTAGAATATACAAACAATAATCGACAAAGTTTTAAGTTTAAGTTTAAGTTTTAAGTTTAAGTTTTAAGCTTTTAGGGATTTATTGTTTTTTAAGTTAGAAGAAACACAAATAAAAAAGAGATCAGTATAATCAAAGCCTATTTTTTATTTTATCTTTTTATTTTATTTTATTTCATGATATTTTATTTCATTTTATTTTATTTTACTTTATTTTAATTTATTTTATTTATTTTTTATAAATGAAATATTTATTTTGTTATAAATTTTTGTTTATTTTAATTAATGTTATTTCATTTTATTTTATTTTATTTTATTTATATTATTTTGTTTTATTTTATTTTATTTAATTTTATTATATTTATTTTCTTTTACGTTGTTTTATTATTTTTTACATATATTTTTTTTTACTTGCGATTATAGGTACTATAATGCAAGGTATGCATTCGTGCAAAAAAATTGAGATAACAATAAAACATGACGTTATGATGATAGAAAAACATATTTGAGTTACTGGCAAAATTCTGTCCGTCTGTCTGTATGCACGGATGTATTTTGGACTGTAGTCTAAACGGTTGGGCCAATTGTCTTCAAATTTTGAACTTAAGATTATTTTGACATTCTACAGAGGAGTTTTTTGAATTTTTTTTAGCTCAAAAATTAACGGTACCTGTCATATAACCGTTATCTAAAAGCTTATTTTTCCAGGAAAGCAGCTCCAAGAATTTTTATAAAAAAAAAATCAGTGTACTACTGTAGGTAAGCATTATATTTTGGCGAAAAAAAATAATAATATGGCGGGCTAAAAACGGTACCCCCATAGAACCGTTTTTTTTCTAGGACTTTTTTGAAAACTGGTACCGATTACTACCAAAATTTATATTCAAGAAGATGTAGGTAGCTTGAGTACTTTCGCATTAATTTTTTTCTTAAACTTTTTTTGTATTTTTAATAATAATTTTTTTTTTTTTTTTTTTTTTTTTTTGAAAAATCAATATTTTGAAAACGGTTAGGTGAATTTTTTTAATTCTGTTTTTAAATAAATGTTATTTTTGTGCTTAAAACTGTATTCTTGAATTATTTTTTTTTTATATTTTTTTTTTAAAGTTGTTAAAAAAACCGTTTTATTTAAAACCTGCTCCTACGATTTCAAAAAAAAAAATCACACTTTTTTACATTTCTTAAAGAAATAAAATGGCGTTTTAATTATTTCACCCAATACAATTTAACGTACTTTATTCAAGCAATCAAAAGTCACAAAAATCGAATAAATGCTTTGATGTTCACTTTAATTTTCTTAAATTTTATTCTACAATGTGACCGCACATATGAGCAAGTACATGCCATCCAGTCGTGCAATTTATTTACTCTAGCAGCCTGGTATATACTTTCTACATTCTACAAGTTGTTAGTTTGCCGTAACGTAATCAACAGCTTACTCCTGTTTTCCTTACATTATTGCCTATCTGTCACTTGAATATACGGTGAACAAATTAAGTTTTGCTGACATTAGCTTTGTTAGGTAAATCAATTACTTTAGTTGACATGAACACGACCTACAGCTGACAGTGTTATAAAAAAACTAAGTTTTCCTTTGAGAGATGCAAATATATTTCTTTTATCAATTAAAGCTTAACATTTGATAAAACTAAACAATTTACATAAGTTAAATCAATGAATTTAATTCAGTTTGTTGATTTTTTTAAATTGGAAAGTGAATCATATCAACGAAAAATTGAATCTATTTTTGCTTTGAGTTTATTTTATTTTTATTTTATACTTTCTTATTAAAACCCACTGCCATTGCCAGCAAAATAGCATCAGAAACTTTGGCTGCACCGTCCGTGTTGAATTATTTCATATTTTTTTTTTTCAAAAAAAAAAAAAAATCCAAATCCACTTTGGAGCTTTAGGTGTGCCTAGAAAAACCAAGACACTAAAACGAATGAAAAGATAGATATTCCAGTATGGCTGTGCGGAATAATCAACCACAAATTTTGCTTTTGTTTTGCCGCTCACAAACCTGGGGTCCTTACCTTAGGGTATACATAGCAGAAGGATGGAAAGTAATTTGCTATTCAGGGTTGAGTTTTTCCTTTTGCTAGGATGTAAGCCTTTAAGAAGATTTATTATTTCGATTTGTTATCAAGACGGCTGCTGCGGTTGGTGGGAAAAGATGGATTGGTTTTAGATAGCATTAGGAACTTTTGTGTTTGTTTTTCCGTCTCTGGTTCTTAAAAACAAAACACAAAGACCAAACAAAATACTTAACGTAAACGTTAATGTGTTAAGAAAGAAGATGCTGAAAATGCGAAGTTTAGATGTGAGAAAAGAAATGAATTTTTTTCTTAATCATTTGCAACTAACTCATCGGTTTTTTTTTATTGAGACCGATTTATCAGCCTTGCCAGTTGTAATTAACTTTGAATTATTTATCAATGGGTTGGGTTTGATGATTTATTTGGCGTTAGTGGTTTAGTTTCGCGAATATATGAACGGGATATGAATAAAAAAAAAATTACATTAAAATTCATGAATAAATTACTCATTACATAAGTTTTTTTTTTTTTTTTTTTTTATTGATTTTTATTTTAACTTTTACTTATATCTACTTAAATGCTAGACAAAAATCATAAAACTAGCTAAAACTATCAACTTTATTAACTTACTGGCCCTATGCGGGCGCTCTAAATTAATCTCTAACTTAATTTTAATTGCTTTCGGCCTAAAAATAACTTAAATTCATCTTATCTAAATCGGGTTTTATTTTTTCTCAGAAAGTTAAAAAAAAAAAATGGTTTATTTTTATCTATTTAACTTAATCTATCTTAAACTACTTAAAAACGAATTTAAAATAAACTAAAGCTAAACTTAAAATTACTTAAAATAAATAGATATATGTAGTCGGCCATAGGCGATATTTCGTCTATGTCGACTGAAAATGGTCGGGTTTTAGCTAAGCCACCAAAATTGGTGGACCTGATATAGGGCTTCCTTCCGATCCCGGTCGGGCACGGCCCTACTGAAACGGAGGCGCTCTGCTTCGCTCCCAGCGACTATGTCCCGGTCGTAGAGGAGCCGCCTATCGACTGTTCTGCGGCCGACGTGATAGATCAACGGAACCGCCGATCTATCCTGAATCAGCACTTGACTATCAAGGTATAGAAAAGCCTCGGGCGGGATAAAACCACTCAAACGTGTGCTTTCAAAATATTCATCTTGGGGGTAGTAAGCCACGAAGATTTGTCCATTAGTTGAGGTCATCGCCCTTGCAATGTGTCCGCGAATGAGCTTAATTAAAAAAATTATCTATCCTATTTGTATTGGCCCCGTTGTATAGAACCTCGTTGCAATAATAATGTTTGTACTCCGACTCTGGTGTTCTATAAAGTCCGAGACAAGCGCGAAGGCACTGTCTCTCGAACACCCGAATCTTTTCCATTAGAGATGGTGCAACGTTGAACCACACAGGGCATCCATAGGCAATCATCGGCCTGATTAGGGCCATGTAGCAAATCACTTTCACCCTGCTATCAAGGCGGCTGCTATAAAACAACCGTCTTGTCAGGGCAAAAGCTCCCCTAGCCCTGGCCAGAGCAGCCTCTACATGTCGATTGAAATATAGATACTATAAGTACTTTAATTCAAACTAAGTTGACTTAACATAAAACAATATTAAAAAACTCAAAACACGTCTGTCTCGAATGGTAGGTTTATTCAAAGTGATTCTGTTTGCACTCAGAAAACAGATAACAGATAAAATGTTACAGTTAACAAAATCGACATGCCTAAACAATTACATAAAAACTGTGGTTTAAATCGTTCGATAAAACAGCAATAGAAATACATAGAACATACATAAATACAGGTGATGATAGTTTACATATTTTACATAATGTATGTGTTTATTAAAATTCGGAATACAGGGTGGTCTGGACTTATTTAAGTTTTAATTATAATTAATAATAATTGTAGCACATTTTAATATAAAATCTCTTACAGCTCGACCATCCTGAATACAAAATCGTCCTCGATTTAATGTTAATCGTAATACATTAATTAATATTTCCTTGAATAGTTTCATGTGAAAGAAAATTTAGAATATAATTTTTGGTTTTCGAAAGTTTGTAATCAAACATATGAATTATGTTATCACTTAATTAAAACAAAATTGATTTACGACAGGAGTTAAAATGAAATCAAGTATAGATAAAAATAGTTTGAAATTGATAAAAAATAATTAAAATTTTCATTTATATTGAAACATACGGCTTCATGTTTTCCGGGCATGCAACTCCTTCATAGGGAATGCGTGAAATCTGAAGGTTTTCTTAATCTTTAATTATGTAGCGATCGTTTTGTAACTTTTTTACTATCTCAAAAGGACCTTTAAATTTAGCTAGAAGTTTTTTGTTTACACCGGGGGTGGTAACAACATTTTTGACCATAACAAAGTCACCAACACTGTATTCGTGCGGTTTTTTATGGTGCTTATCGTAATAAGTTTTATTTTTCTCTTGACTAAGAACATTTTTTTCAGTTGCTTCTTGCCTAAAAGATTCTAAGCTTCGTGGTTCTTCAATAAGAACGTTTTGATTTAAATACTCCTTAATTGTATCGCAAACGATTCCCTTTTGCTGAACACCGAAAAGCAAAACGCTGGGACTGAAACCGGTACTTTTGTTAATTGTGTTGTTCATGGCAAATTCTACCTTAA
Organism: Platycheirus rosarum; assembly: GCA_963971375.1. NCBI lineage: Eukaryota > Metazoa > Arthropoda > Insecta > Diptera > Syrphidae > Platycheirus > Platycheirus rosarum. The sequence goes on from OZ020508.1 coordinate 135,395,783, forward strand.
CTAAATGTTTAGTCCAATCACTAGGCTCAACCTCGCTCTCTTTAGCTAACATCGGAGTAAGACATCGGTTCACGCGTTCTACTTGTCCGTTAGACTGCGGCGAAGAAGTGGCGACCTTTATATGTTGGATACAATGTTTTTCACAAAATAAGGCAAACTCTTCGGACGTGAAACAACTACCTCTATCCGAAATTAAACGGTTTGGTCTGCTGTAGCTTGAAAAATATGTTTCTAGGCATAGAGTAACTTCTCGGGTACTTGTTGTCTTAACTGCAAATAGCTTGGTGTATTTGGAAAATCCATCAACAACCAAAAATATATGTTTTTTAGAATTCCGCACAGATGATGGCAACGGACCATAGTGGTCAATATGAAATGTGTCGAAGGGCTTATCACCTTTCGGAATACTATGCAAAATTGCTTCTTTCTTACCATATGGTGGAGAGAAATGTATGCATTTTAAACAATTGTTGATATAATTTTTGATTTTGGCTTTCATGCAAGGAAACCAATAAGTTTTTCGCAAAAAATCATAACACTTATCAACTCCGACGTGGCATAACGCGTCGTGGTGAGTTTGTATGACACTTCTCTCCATCTGAGATGGAACATAAAAGTAAACTTGTTTACCAATTTTCCGGTACACCAAACCATTAATGAGCTCATAAGAAGAACTTTCTCTCTGTTCCAACATTTTAACCAAATTTTGAATAACATGATCTCTTTGTTGCGATGCGGCAAGTACATGTTCAAACGAATCTGCCTCAACGATTAAAATGTTATGGCATCTGCTTAAGGCATCAACATGTCTCATTCTCTGGCCGTCTCTATGTTCTACGACATAGTCGTAGTCTTGCAGCTCAAGGGCCCATCTTGAAATTCGCGGATTTAATATCTTTTTATTTAAAGTCAATGTAAGAGACTTACAGTCCGTGATAATTTTAAATCGGATGCCAGTGAGGTAAATTTTAAACCTCCTCAGAGCTGATATTATGGCCAAAGTCTCTAATTCAAAAGAATGATACTTAGATTCCTGTTCGGTGGTACGTTTTGAAAAGAAGAAAACTGGATGAAAGTGTTTATCTTCTTGTCGCTGCATCAAAACTGCACCAAACCCTAAACTACTTGCATCGCAATGCAATTCTGTTTCAGCATTGGGGTTGTATATGCTAAGTAGTGGCGCATTCAATAACTTTAGCTTCAGAGATTCAAAAACAGCTAATTCTTTTTCACCGAAAATAAATTTTGTATCTTTTTTTAAGAGATCATACAGTGGCTTAGCAAAGGTTGAAAAATCCTTTATGAACTTCCTAAAGTAAGATGTTAATCCCAAAAAGGAATGTAAAGTTTTAACATTTGAGGGTATAGGAAATTCAGCAACGGCCTTCAACCCGTTTAAGTTCGGTCCTATGCCACTAGCGGAAATCTCATAACCTAAATAGGTAATCTTTTCATACATAAAAAGGCATTTATCATAACGCAGTTTCAAATTATGCTGTCTAACAACATCCATTACCTCCTTTAAGATTTGAAGATGATCGTCCTTAGTTTTGGTTGCAATAAGCAGGTCATCAATATAAACTAGCAATTTTTCGTCTCTTAAAAGGTCTTTGAATAATCTATTTATGTACCGCTGAAAAACAGATGGCGCATTTTTTAGGCCAAAAGGCATGCGCAAATATTCAAACTGCCCTAAAGGTGTTGTAAATGACGTAAATTTCACCGAATCTTCAGCCATTTTTACGTGGTGAAATCCACTTTTCAAATCTAATAGGGAAAAGAACTTCTTCCCACGTAACCGATCTAAATGATCCTCAATAAGCGGAATAGGAAAGTTATCTTTAACTGTCACTTTATTCAAGTGACGAAAATCGATGCATAGGCGAAATTCACCTGTTTTTTTCTTTGCCAAGACAATCGGTGAAGCAAAAGGTGAACTGCTTTCGCGAATTATATTATTCTTAAGTAGATCATCAAGAATTTTTCGAAGTTCTAGCTTATGAGCGTAAGGCAATCGTCGAGGCATGCAACTGAAAACACTATTCTCACTTGTTAAAGTTATTTTCATTTCAAAATCGTCTGAATATTCGTGTTTTGTGGAATAACTTTGTGTTATTAAACTTCTAACTAACTTTTTGTCACTGTAATTAAGATTTTCGTTAATTTTTAAACAAACCGTTTCATCTTTGTTATCAGAGACATCTATACTTAATATTTCCTTTGCAAATCCTTCACAATTATTATCGTTTAAATAATTATCATCATTTAAATCATTATTTTTAACCGAATCAATGTTTTCGTTTTCTAAAACAAGTTTAATGTTATTTTTTTGTAAAAAATCTCGTCCTAAAACAATAGGATTGTTCATCGTTTCATTTTGAACAACAAACAAACATAAATTTACGTAATTACTTTTGATCTTAACATTACAAAATACATTTCCTAGTAATATAAGCTTTGAATTGTTTATACCTACATAATCATGCATAATATGAGATTGTGCAGCTGTCATCATAAAATGTGGTACATAGCGCTCCTGGACAAAACTTATCGGGCTTCCAGTGTCAATCAGTGTCATCATATGCATTGTTAGTCGGACAGGTCCAGAGACTTCATTTTGGAATCCATATTCGAGAACACCATTAAAGTCTCCCGAAAAGAAAGACATTTGTGTTTGCGTCTTTGGCTCAGAATTCTGAACAATAAGAACTGCTGATTGTGGACAATCCTTAACAACGTGTCCTTTTTGTCCACATCGAAAACAGGAACCTTTTACTCGTCGAGGCTTGGGGCAATTGGGTGATATATGCCCGGCTTCATTGCAATTAAAGCACTTTGTATTTACTTTAGCACTCGTAATTACGTTTTTTGGATGTGAAGCTTTCTGGTTCGATGACGATGACGTAGATGGTTGTAGCTCACACTTCATCTTCTCATATTTTCGTAGTATAATCTTTAATTCCGCGATGTTATTTGATGTCAGTAAAATTTGCTTGTTGAAGATTGTGTCAGGTATTCCCTTTATGATGTAATTAATAACATCCTGCTCTTCAATGTCAGCTAGGGATGCTATTTCCTGCATATTTAGTACGTACTGCTGATAAGATTCATCCTTAAGCTTTCTACGATTTCGTAACATATTGTGAACGTCTGTTGCTGACGCGTGCTCATTAAACTCAGCAAGTAAAGCTACTTTTAACTCAGGCCAAGAACGACATGACATTGACCTCAAAAACAACTTTGCTGTACCCTTAAGCAGCCTCTTGGCATAAACAAAACTCTCTGACTCACCGAAATTATATAGAAGTTTCGCATCCTCAAAACTGTCAATCCATTTCTTAACACGGTAGTTATCATCTCCCGAAAACGATGGCATTTCATCTTCAACGTCACGAAATGTGTATGACGGTTGAGATACTCTTACGGGATTACTTAACTCCGCCAGCCTCCTTTGAAGCAAAGCAATCTCTTCTCTTTTTTTGACCATTTCGCGCAAGCTTTCTAATCTCTCAGACAGAACACTTTCCTCCTCCAACTGATTTTCAGCATCATCTAAGCTACCAATAGCATCATCCGGGAACAACTCCTCCAATCGACCATTATCGAGAAGAGCTATTCCTTCCTCCAGACGTACCTTCATAGTGGCTTTTAGGCCATTCGTGGGCAAACCCATCTTGGAGAGTTTCTGTTTTAACTCTTGTACAGTTGCATTCTGCACAAAATTAGCCGCACGAGTATTTGCATCCATCACAAAAAAGATTTTGTTTGTCCAAATTAATAAAAAAAATTGAACCGAAATTTAATCTTTAAACATGCAACAATTGACTCTACAGGTACTCTAATCTCACTTCTGATAATTTATAAGTACTTTAATTCAAACTAAGTTGACTTAACATAAAACAATATTAAAAAACTCAAAACACGTCTGTCTCGAATGGTAGGTTTATTCAAAGTGATTCTGTTTGCACTCAGAAAACAGATAACAGATAAAATGTTACAGTTAACAAAATCGACATGCCTAAACAATTACATAAAAACTGTGGTTTAAATCGTTCGATAAAACAGCAATAGAAATACATAGAACATACATAAATACAGGTGATGATAGTTTACATATTTTACATAATGTATGTGTTTATTAAAATTCGGAATACAGGGTGGTCTGGACTTATTTAAGTTTTAATTATAATTAATAATAATTGTAGCACATTTTAATATAAAATCTCTTACAATACTGATCCAACCAGATGCCAAGGTACTTTACTACATCTTTACTCGCCAGTGGATGTCCATGTGGCCCAGCGATCACTAGCTTGCGCCAGTTCTTTCTCGTATCCCTAGAGGCCCAGACAAAGGGGTTCTAAACAGGATAGTTTCACATTTCAGGAAGTTAATTTTCAGCTTCCAATCATTACAGTACTTTTGAATTTTATAGAAATCACGTTGCAAGAGAATTCTGATGACTTCAACTTTTGGACCTGCGGTTTACTTATGTCCCATCTGGTTAGCTTCAGATACAGAGCTTTTAACCATACGGTGTCAAAAGCCTTCTCCAAATCAACCAGACAGGCACCCGTGCGTTGATTTTTAGCATTGTTCCATTGGACAGCAGATACTAGCTTTTGCGCGGCATGAATTGTGTCATGTCTCGCCTTAAAGCCGAACTGGGTGTCTGGAATTATATTTTTGTCCTCGGCCCACTTTGACAGAGCTCTATTGATAACTTTTTCGAATACCTTGCTGATACTCGGAAGAAGACTTATCGACCGGAGATTTGCCGGATTGGAATTGTCCTTTCCCTTTTTGGGGAGAGGATGTACCACAGCTGTCTTCCAACTCACTGGATAATATGCATTATTCAGCGCGTTGTTGAACAGTGTTGTGTATATGTTAATTGCATCCTCGGGGAGATGTCGTAGTACAACATTGGGTATACCATCGACTCCTGCTGGTCATTATATAAGTATTTATGTATGTATTCACAAGTTAAAATCAAGACAAATTTATTTTTTTTAATTCTTTGCAAAAAATAATTGTTCTTTTAAGGATAAAGTTTTTAAGTTCTGTAAGAAAAAAAACACTTTTACTTATAGAATTCATATTCTTATTATAGAACAATTCGGTCCAGTTCTGAGTATGGAAATATCCACTTTGTCTACATAAAAAAACAGATAATAGAATCAGATAGCCACGGTTGCATTCATATCCAATTAAAATCAGCAAAGTAGAAGCAAGGGTTAGAAAAAGAACAGCAACGCCAGCAGCGCCCTCTAGACAAATCTAGAACCAGAAAAAATCGCATGCACATGTACATTGCTTTTATATTTTGTGTTATGTGCAGTGTGTGTAGCTCCAACGACGGCCGGCAGGATGCTGCAAACTGCAAACATTGCAAATTCCTGTTCCGCTGAGCTTCGAGGACAAAAATCCAGAACATTAATTATTATTTTCTCCAATCCCCGACACAGCAAAAGGGAAGCGACATAGCCAAAGGAATTTATGTGAAATTGTTTACACGATTAGGAATATATCCGTTCGATTTTATATTGTTATGAGATATTGTGTTGCATGCAATTGCAATTGCAAGGACTCTATAATTGTGTGGGTGGTTTTTTATATAACATGATTTTGTTGCATTGTATGGACACTTTGCTAACGAGTTTGCAAAATGAGACTTTTATTGTTATCGAGATCGACTGTTAGTTGCAGCTAATTTATAAAAGCCGAAAAGAAGAGTCCGGGATATATCTGTATCTTTAATCATCCAGTTTATAATTGGAAAATTGCTCACTGATGAACTATATTGAAACAATAGATATAAGCTAACGGAAAATGGTTTTAAATATTGAAAAATATAATACTAACTAAATGTGTACCTATGATAAGATTTTCGTAAATATAAAATGGAATTTCAGTACTTGCGGGGATTGCGTCTTCATTGTATTGTTCCAGAAGTGGGATACATACTTACGTAGGAAATGTAAGAGTGCTTTTAATAATTATCAGTTTGCCACATATTCATGTGCGTTATAAGATCCTGTGACAGTGTATTACGCAAATAAAACGAGCCCTTGATGGCATAAATTACTTTTTACAAAATAACATACGTTACTTTCTTTCAATACTCGTAGACACAATGATGGAAATTTCAAAAATACAGAAAAACCAATATTCGAAAATCATTAAACGCAAAATTGATCGAGAAAGGTGAAGAAAAAATGGTCGAAAAATTGTTCATCTAGATAAATGTACGTATCTGTTCATTCCTTTTGGTCCTTAATATATTAAAATGTATAATCATTGATACATGGATACATTTTTTATAATTTTCTTATCCAATATGAGTCCCAAAACCCCATCAGAAAATCTTGTCCCCACTAAAACTCAAGCCAAAAATATATCTCCCCATGCACTTCCTTTGTAAAAATATTTAAATAACAAAAGCGTGTATCCGTTGCCTGTTGATGTTCTCTAAACTCACGCCCTTAAACAAAACCGCATGTGCTTCTAATAGAGAAGAGTATGCGTCGAGTAGTTAACCAATTTATATGCAAATGTTGCACCTAACTTTACAATATTTCCCGACCGGATATCGCTTCGCTTCCTCGACTTTGAGTAACTACTTATTTCTTGCAATTTAAGTTAACCTCTGCTTCTGCCTGCCATCTATCTACTGGGATGGGTCACTTCCAGAGCATTGTCTTTTGACATGATGTTCGGACACTTATATTTATATTTAAATTCACAAAAAGTTTGTGCAAAATTGATTTTTTTCTATCTTTCTAATAAAGTCGTTGTATAGTATAGTAAAGTTATATATATATATAGTAAAGTTATTTTTCATCTATCAATGTGGGAGGATTATTAAAGTTGGAGGATAATGCCCAGTCAGTGCATAATGTCAAATCCGTTTACATGGGCATGACAAAGTTTTCAGCTAACCATGAGTAATGGTGGACGTTGGCCACTAGAAGTCCTTGAACATCGGAAAAGGGTTGTTCCTCACGATCAATTATCCAACAATGTTGACTTGATTAAACTAACTTTAAATGTACACTTGTTGTTTTAGCTTCGCTGCACTGATGGTAAAGGCAGTTAACCCCACTGACAAAAGTATACTTAACACGAAAGTGATTTCAGTTCAAGAGGTTCCTTTTGAAAGTGGTCTGCATTAAAACGTCTTCAAATTAACCCGAAGGCTATGCTCGTCCTGTACACAGTGCTCCTGAATGGTGAACCTAATAGTTTTGTGGGCGAGCTTTAGAAACGAGGAAGTTGGGCTCTGGTCCGATTGAAAGGTGAAGTGTCTGTACACATTAAACCACATCGACCACGTGCAAGATTGTAGATATTTACATCTGGGTGGTAGTGCAGAGTTGGTCGGCGGCGGGTGTTGTGTTTATTTGGCCGGCAATACTTAAAAACTTTGAAATGTTGTTTATGGTTCATTTTGGCCGGGTACTCTGGATATGAACTGCTGGTCATGATGGTATAACGAAGTTGCAGCAGTGCGGAGTAAGTTTTCTCTGTGAAGTGTTTTGCCACGAAGTTGTTTCCAAATTAAAACATCTCGCCACAAAGTATCAAAGTAACTATTATTGGCAGGAAGGGGAGAAGATTTGGTATGCACTGTTGTTAAAGAGCACCTACCTTACCACATTACTTAATGTTTTAACTGAAATTTCAAAGCCTTATTAATGCCTATTGAATGGTATATATGCATTACTATAGGAAATTGTAAGACTAACATAAAAATAGAAACGGGAAATTTTAATAGACTTTGGAAATGATTTAGTTTGAAAGACTATACATTTCTTCTATAATCTATAATAAGGATGTATTTCAAGCTTCATCCATGTAATATTCCGCTTATTCTCTAAGAAGGCGCATATTATTTCTTGGCGTCGATAAAAAAGTTTTTTTTATTCTTTTACTTTAGGCTCTAAAGTAAGTCGTATTAAATATTTATTGAAGACGTATGAAGTTCTAAATAATGGAAGTTCGGATACTTAAAAATAAATAGAAGGAGATTTTAATTTGCTGATACTTTTTTTCTATATTTCTATATGTGAAATCTTTTTATTGATGTGAACATCTTAAACTTCTTTTAAACAACTGAAATTTCGATTTGGTATAAACGTAGTGTTTTAAATGGAATTATATGACAAAATTTTGATGAGCTAAAAAGTATTGTCTCTTTTCTAAAGAAGTAAAAATAGCAAGATCAAAAATCAAAAATCACAAAGCTGGTCTAGTTGATTCAAAGCAAACTATCAACCAATTTCAATACGTCTCTTCTTTCCAAAGCCATCTAAATGCATATTAATTTGTCAGTTTTAAAAAAATATTTCGAAGGTCGAAAGCTTATTAATGAGCAGAAGTACGGTTTACAGAGCAAAAGGTCCACTATAGTAATGGAAAATTGCAATTGATTGTATCTTTATTATCGATATTTCGAAAGCATTTCACAGAGGTTGGATTTAAGCACTTTTTTTTTGGACTAGAAAAAACTATTTTTCGTTGAATTAGTAATAAGACCTTTTGAACCGCTCAATAATATTTGTGTTGGACGAATAAAAGTGCCACACAAAATAAATGCTGATGTGCCGCAGGGCTCCGTCTGGTCAACTACTTTGTTTCATACAATTTCAACAATATCTTAATTGAAAAAAAAAACATTATCTTATTAATTATTTTGCCAGGAAAGTACTCTAAGGCCTCGGCCACGCAGTAAGCGGCTGAACGGCTAAGCGGCTGAGCGGCTAGCGGCTGAGTGGCAGCTCTAAGCGACGTATGGCCAGGCACTGAGCGACTGCTTTTGAGCGATTAGTAGTTAAAATGCCGTTGTCAAGAACAGTTCGCCGTATTTTACTGTCGGAAAATCGTTTGTATGTGTACGAATTACTTAAACGTATACAAAAAAGAAGACGATTTGGTGTTCATCCGATTAACCAATTAAGATCGGAGTTTGGAGAATTTAATCATTTATTTTTGAATCTACGAAAATTTCCAGATAGATTCTGGCAATATCTACATATTTCTATCGAATCTTTTGATTTGCTGCTTGAAAAAGTGCATCCTAGATTAATAAAACAAAGAATTGCTATTTCTCCAGAGCAAAGATTGGCTTTAGCTTTAAGGTATGTACATTTATTATTACATTTCTAACTTTTTTTTCAAATTTGTTCATTAGTTTTAAGTTTTTTCAAAATAATCTTTTGGATGTCTCCCCTTACTTCCAGTGTGTCCAATAATGGAATTTTTTTCATAAACGGCAATAAACTTTTAAAAAATTGTAGATCGTCGCAGTCTTCCTTCATTTCCATTTCTGATTTCAACAATTTAAGCCTTTCCCTTTCCAAATTTAAAAATTCGGAATCCACATCCATGGCTGAGCTCTTCCTTTTTTTTTTGGCTAATGTGGCGGATGGGCGTTGGCTATCGTATTGTTTTTTTAATACTTTTTTTTTAATGGAAGTTGCTTCAGATCCAGATAATGGTCTTGGTATTTTTTGGAGGTTTTTGCGATACGTGTCTTTTAGGTTCTTCCACTTGTTTTTTGCGTCCACTCCTAAAAAAACGATATTTTTTATATTATTTTTATATTTATATATTATATAATATTCTCAGGTTTCTTGCTACTGGCCATTCTTTTAGGGATTTGGCATTTGCTTTTCGTATGGGCAGAAGCACAGTCAGAGCAATCGTTTCGGAGACTTCTGTTATTATATGGAAAGAACTTGTTAATGAATATATGCCTGTTCCAACAACAGATCATCTTAAAAAAGTGATCAAGTGGAAGTTCCCTAACTGTTTTGGCAGTATTGATGGCAAACATTGTCAAATTAAATATCCAGCGCGCTCTGGATCACATTATTTCAATTATATACATTATTTCTCTATTGTACTGCAAGCTGTAGCTGATGCTGACAAAAAGTTTCTCACAATAGAAGCTGGTGGGAGAGGAAAACAAAGTGGTGGCGGAACTTTTCTAGGTTCCAAATTATTTACGTTGCTTGAAACTGAGAAGTTCAATGTGCCTCCTCCACAAGCACTGCCGGAATCAAATATTGTACTACCGAATTTTTTGATAGGTGATGAAGCTTATCCTTTGAAACCTTATTTGTTAAGACCGTACCCACGGAGAGATTTAAATGCACGAAATGAACATTTTAACGATCGACTTTCAACGGCAAGAAAATGTATAGAATGTGCAATGGGATCAAAATGGCGCTTTTTGCAAAAAAAACATTGAAACAAAACCGAGAACGGCGATAAATTTAATAAAATGTGCTTGCATACTGCACAATTTTGTGAGAGAGTGCGATGGAGACAGTGATTTGGACTATATACAAGTAACATCAGCAATTCCAAACGACGTAGTACGAACTGGCAACGCAGCAGCAGCAGGTTACCATTTTAATAGAAGTAACGCTCTGCATGTTCGAAGTAAAATAACGGAGTATTTTTTTGATTTTGCACACTGGTGTTAACTTGCTATGCACTAAACTATGTATCACATAAACTTTAAAAAAACTTACCACATAAATCACAAATCTCACCAACTTCCTTCCATAGTTTCTCAGTAATATTTTTATTTTTAAAATTGGCATTTCTATCTTGCCATAAATCTGGTCGAGATTGCACACACGAAATTAACAACTCAATGTTTACTTTGGCCATCTTAACTTCTTGCCGCTCAGAACATTACTAAAAATTAAAACAGGTTTGGTTGCTGAGCGGCGCCGCTTAGCCGCTCAGAATTTTGTTTCGCCGCTCGCTCATAGCGTGGCCGCTTCTATGTGATTTTTTATATTTTTATATTTTTTTTCCGCTCAGCCACTCAGCCGCTTACTGCGTGGCCGAGGCCTAAGCTTTCAATATTCGTTTCCAAATTCAGAACCATGTTCTTCTTGGTGGATGGTCAAAATTCCATGTGCCAAACGTCCATATTTCTGAAGTTTCTGTTAGATTAAAAGAATCAGTGTAGTGCCCCGTGGCTTAGTGGTTAGTGTGTCGGACTGCTAAGCGAAAGAACCTGGGTTCAAATCCAGCTCATAGCCACCTTTTTTTCTGGGGTACTGCCTCTTGCGAGGAACTGACAAAACCTCCAAGAGTAAAATTTGTCTCGAAAAAGTGCATCTCATGTAGCCGTTCGGACTCGGCGGTAAACTGTAGGTCCCTTCCATTCTTGCAGAGTAACAACACACACACAGGAATGGTTGAGAGTATAAGTCTCTAGGCCTTGGCTCCTTAAGGAGCTGTCGCGCCAATAAATTTATTTATTTATTTTAAAAGAATCAGTTGGAGTCACTAAAATTGTGCATGTAAAACAAATCCAATACTGACGAGCAGGGGTAGGCTCTACGATAACCCAGAATGTGTTTATGATTCCTATACCCAACATCATTATGAACTTTTGGCTTAGTGTGTGAAACAGTGGAACAGCAATCGGTCATAAGTCCACAGGAATTTTCTAATGAATTTTAACCGTTTTGTGTTGGTCAAAAGTCCATAATTGAATTGTAGACTTATAACCCACTGAAGTGAGTCGATCAGACGTCCATTTTGGAGATTTGGAATGCAGTCTTTTGACGCTGCACCATTTTCTTGATTTCGAACTGCAATGGCAGAGTATGGAAAACTCATTAAGTTCTGCACTGACAGCATTCTTCAATAGGGAATTAAAAATCGCAAATTCAATTTTTGTCGATTTAGCGAATTAATGGTATTTTGGCAGAAAAAAATTAATAAGTACCTCTTAGTTCTTAGACTGTCATTGCAGACCTCCTTCTGTGAAATAACCACATTCGAAGTCACCAAGAAGTTTGAGAAGCAAAGTGTTTATAGATTTCCTTCAAAGATGCAAGACATTTTTCACAAGGTCTGATCCAAAAGTTTTCCGTGCTCACATAATTTTGTTTTTACTATAATTTGTATGACTGCCGGTCATAGAAAAAATGTGTTTTGTTACATTAAAAACTTAATTTTGATAATTTGACTTTTAATAACCGCAAAATATTCACCAATATGTCATCAAGACCACATTTAAAGGACATCTGTTGCCCATACTATCAAAGCAATTTCATTACCCATCAGTTAGTCGAAGCTTAACAAGCTTTAGTGTTGAAACTACCTGCTGCCGCAGGTTAACTTTTGAGATAAAAATATTTAACAGAGAAAAATCAGTCCTGAAATAATTTTAAATGGCCAAATTTTTTGTAATTTTTTATTTTAGTACAAAAATAAGATTATGGTTATTTGTTAAGGTTTTCCCTAAGAAGTAATATAAAATTTTAAAGTAAAGTTATGTGTTCACCAAACCCTCATTAATCCAAATTAAATTAATTTGGCATCTCCGGTTAGCATAATAATAATAAGTTAATTTTAATTTAAGTCCCATTTCTTGCGGACATTATTCTTCTTAATGGTTCAATAGAGAAGACATTACATTGGTAATAACTTTGATTTACTGTTACAGAGTCACCAGGACTCTCAGGCTACTATGTTTTCTTATAATAACCTTGCTGTACGTGTACATCCAGTTGAAGGAGAAGTAGAGCATGATATGTGCATTCCTGTGTTCACCGCACACAGCAACCAATAAGCAGAAGCTAGCGCACTAACCATCCTCAGGTTCTTAAACTGGGTTCAAATACATAAACATCGATTTTATCTCTGGAGAGTGTCCTTTCTTAGAATTTATTATTTCCAATGTTAGTTATTTTAAATAATTTTTTTTTCTTTTGCTATGTTTGTAGTCCTTCTAAATCCTTTCAATTATGGAATGATTACACATTCAAATAAAATGCCATAAGGTTTCGGAAAAAAAAAAACGGATAGACTACCGATAAGTTCAAAAGTATCATAGTGACTTTTTAAAAGTATTTTGAAGATATTGCATCCTCGCGTGTTTTTTTCGATAGGAAATTTTCTGTAAAATAAATATATATATATGTTATCCGGCTGCAATGCAGCGCTTCAACTCCTTCTGGAGCATAGGGCAGCAACAAGATCCTTCCATCTGTCCCGATTCGCCGCGACTGACCTTAGCTGTGGCCACGATTGAAAACCTTGAGATCGAGCTTCCCCCAAAACAGATGACCTCCAAGTTGTTTTCGGTCTTCTAACGCGTCTATTACCCTGAGGATTCCATTCGAAGGATTGCTTCGCTATGTTGTCGTTAGGTTTCCTCAGTGTATGGCCTATCCAACGCCACTTCCGTTGTCTGATGTCGGCGTCCAATTTTCTCTGTCCGGTCCTATTCCACAGTTCAGCGTTCGATATGGTTTGCGGCCACCGGATCTTCAGAATGTACCGCAGACAACGATTAACGAAGGCTTGCAGCCTGCTCGAGATGATTGCAGAGCATTTCCATGTTTCTGAAGCATATAACAGCACAGATTTTACGTTGGATTCGAAGAGTCTCAACTTGGTGCGTAGCGATATTTTGCTGGAGTTCCACACAGGAGAAAGGATTCCAAATGAACTACGGGCTTTGTTTACTCTATTGTTTACATCCAGGTCCGTTCCGCCATCGAGTGCTATGAAACTGCCCAGGTAGTTAAACTGCGTGACCTCCTCAATGGGTCCCTGCCTTAGAGTAACTTGTTGTGTGCTTTGGCCCGTAGTCATTATTTTGGTCTTATTTGCGTTGATCCTTAAGCCAGCCACCTCCACATTTAGCTGCAGCGAATGACATATTTGATTTAGGCCAGCCGTGTTGTTCGCCATGAGACATATATCGTCAGCATAGTCTATGTGGCAGAGTTTGTCAAACAGACTCCATCGGATACCATGCCTCTCAGTTTCACCCACCGTGGCAGTCATCACATCGTCAATTGCCAGTAAAAACAAAATTGGTGACAGGACATCTCCTTGTCTCACTACTTGATGCACATAAAAGGAATCGGAAAGCTGTCCATTGTGCAAAACGAAACACCTTGCGTTGTTTAAGATTCTTTAAAAATGGCGACAATTTTCTCAGGGATACCTCTCGCAATAAGCGATCTCCATATGCATTCACGATTAACCCTGTCGAATGCCTTCTCAAAATCCACAAACATGAGGTACAGCGGTGATTGATACTCAGACGACTGTTCGAGTATGATTCGCAAAGTGTTGATGTGGTCGACACAAGACCGACCACTACGAAATCCCGCCTGGTGCCTCTTGAGGGTAGATTCGATCCTGGATTTTATCCTTTCGAGAACAATGGTTGCCATTAATTTCGGAAAAACGGACAGTATGCTGATACCGCGCCAGTTATTACAGTTTTTGAGGTTCCCTTTCTTTGGTAACTTCACAATAACTCCATCCTTCCAGACCTGTGGGTAACTTTCGCTTTCCCAGACAGCCTGCACTAAATTTAGCAAAATATGGGAAGCTGCTTCAGGGTCTGTTTTCAGGAACTCCGCAGGAATACCGTCAAGTCCAGCTGCCTTGTTTTTCTTTAGAAGATGGATCGCGTTTTTAATCTCTGTACCCGTTGGGGGATTGGTATCAATGCCCCTAGAAGATCTGCGCATGTTGTTCAATTGTGGATTCAATTCTGCATTTTGGTCACTATTTAGCAGTGCACAAAAGTGCTCCTTCCATCTTTGTAGCTGATCTTCTATCGTCACTAAAAGGTTGCCATTTAAATCTAACACTGGATGGTTAGTGTTAGTGCTACTACGCTGTCCAACAATGTCCTTAGTGATTTTATACAGTTCTATTCCGTCCCCTCTTCCTGCAGCCTGTTCCGCATTTTCCGCAAGTTTGTCCAATCTTGCCCTCTTATCACGTCTCACACACCGCTGCACTGTCTTATGAGATGCTCTATACTCGTTCCGTAGAAGCAATGTTCGCTGAGCATCATTTTCAGAATTGATCCTAACTTTGAGTGATCTGCGATATGTGATTTTGTCCCAGGTGTCTTGGGATATCCAGGAATTTCTTGCTCTTGACTGTCTTTGTACTGTTTCAGTTCCGGCTTCCATGAAAGCGCTCTTAATTTGACCCCACATGGCATCTACCGATAACCCGGCGTTTTGGAATTTTGACGTTTTGACACCGAGTGTGGTGGCGAAATTACGACGTACACTAGGGTCATTAAGAGCACTTGTGTTGAATCTTGGTCTCCTTGCTATACCTTCTGAGCGGCGCTGGGCAACAGCTGTTCGTAAACGAAGCAAACCCAAGAGTAAATGATGATCACTACCTGCGTCAGCCTTTCTTTCGTTTCGAACATCGCACAGTGACTTCCTCCATTTCTGTTGTATGATGAAGTGATCGATTTGATTTTTAGTTCGACCATCAGGAGATTCCCACGTGATTTTATGACAGGTCTTATGCGGAAATAAAGAACCCCCAATTACAAGTTGATGAGCGTTGCAGAAGTCGACAAGCATATCACCATTTTCGTTTCGTTGACCTAAGCCGTGCTTCCCCATAACGCGTTCAAGACCCAGGTTATCCGATCCGATTTTGGCATTGAAGTCCCCAATGATAATAATTATATCGCCCGCTGGAACACCGTTGTACACTGAATTCAGGTGAGTATAGAAAGAGGTCTTTTCGTCCGCTGATGCATCATTCGTTGGAGCGTAGCATTAAATTATGGTGACTTTTCGGATTTTAGAGCTAAACCTCGCCGTCATAATCCTCGCCGAAACCGGTTTCCACGAAATAAGACTCTTGATAGATTCCTTAGTTAGCATAATGCCTACACCGTTGAGTCTTGGACCTCTGCCTGCCTCCTCTTCGCCAGAATACAACATTCTCGTAAGTCCCGATTCTGCAGTATATTCAGCTCTTCCTCTCCATTTGGTTTCGCTCACTCCAAGAATGCTGATGTTATGCCGCAGCATTTCACGTTCCACCTGTTCGTACCTTCCTGGTGCGTGCAGGGAGCAAACGTTCCATGCTCCAATCTTCGTTCGTGTTTTGTAGCCAAAAGTCCGTTTTGTTGAATCTGAAGGATTTCTTGATCCTGTTGCTGATTCGTTATTTGTGACGTCACAATCGTCATTTGTACATGAAATTTGCCGCACCCCCAAATCCGATGTGCGGTTTACTACAGCCGGGGCCGTAGGAGGATTCACCAAAGTATGGTTACCCCTTGGGGAATCATTTCCATTCGTTGTCATCTTTCATGCAAAAATATATTTTCGTCCCGCCGCTTAGTGTTTTCCTGGATAAGGTTAATAACACACTCAAGCCAGGATTTCGACAGGCACCACCAGCCCTTTGGATGGTCGAACACATGCATAAAACAAGGCCGCCCACTGTGGGAAAACAGACGCCTTTTGTAGCCGCCCACTATGGGTACAGACGCTATTTGCTGCTACCGTTGGCCAACTTTAAATAGGCTCATCCGCCACCAAACTAACATGCCGTTGACCGCAATCTACAGTTCTTCCGCCTTTAGGGAGATTTTCTTCAACCCAAGGACAAGTCCGTGCCCTAACCAGCAAAGCTGGGTTGGCTGCTTATTCCGGCAGCTGTTCGGTCCCCTTGTGCGTAAGCCTTACCCGCTCTCTACCGCGAGGAGGTGCACATAGGGATTTTCCTTTCATTGAGCCTAGGGCCACCGAAGTGGCGTTACCTAGAGCCCTCCAGTACTTTTAGAGAGCAAATAAATAAATATAGGTAAACAAAATTTTTGAATTTGTTGAACACAACTAAGGTTCATGTAAACTACAAATTAGATAAGAACGCCATATTTTAAGGACACCATTAAAAGTGAAAAAGTTCGGAAGTTGAAGATATTACGAAGATAAAAGTGATAAAAGTTTTTGTTTTTCGCATCAACTAATCATTTTCGACTTTCTCTGGGACAACTAATTGTGTGACTACAGAAAGTAATATTAAAAAAAAGAATTATCTGATACCAAATGCCACCTGCATGTTATATAAAATGATTAAAAAATTAAAATGAAAGTAAAATATAAATTCTAAAGATTCTACAAATTCTTTTAAATTCAAAAGGCTATTTTTTTTGTATTTTGTATTTATTTTATTATTATCATAAGTATATTAAAACATAGTTTTTTTATAATACTTATCATGTACGAATTTAAGATTAAAATTAATTAAAGATATTATTTAATAGAAATGTTATTTATAAGACTTATACAGTAAACATAAGTGAGTTATGTATAAGTAAAATTAAATTACATGAAGGTAAAATTAAGAAAATGAATTAAAATTATGAAGTTTTAGAATTTTCAACAATGTTTAAAAATAGTTTCAGCATTTATATAAGTTTCTTAAGAATTTTTCAAAACAAGTGTAGTTATTTTGTCCTCTCAGGTTTGCCAGTAAGGAGTTCCAAAGACCAACAGCATGTACAAAGAATTGTTGCTTAGAGTTTCTGTATTTAAAGGTAGGGACACTTAGAATATTACTTCTTTGAGATACAGGAAAACTAAGCTAACGCAATCCATATATAAAACGAAAAATGTTATTAAACGCTACTTGCAATTTGCGTTTGCTTGCACTATCTAAACAGCATAAAATGGGGCTTCCGTAGAAAAGGGTTGGCAGAACAAGAGTTTTGGCTAAAGTCATTTTTGTTGAAATTGGAAGACAACTTCCAGAGATGTACAGAACCCATAAAGCAGCGTAAATTCGACCAACAGCGCATGCCAAGTGATTGTCCCATAGTGTTTGGTTAAAAATAACCCCAAGATTTTTTATTGTTTTAACATAGTTTTCCCCTGAAGTTCAATACTCTCCAGGTATGACATATCAATAGCAGAGTTGCTTATAACGATTGCCTGGCATTTGTTCGCATTAAGTTTTAAGTGATTTTCACTTAGATCTTCATGTATTCTGTTTGTTGCATCTTCAACCATACCAATTCGATAGCTCAAGTGAATTTGTAGGTCATCTGCATACATATGAATTTTGCAATACTTGAGTATAGAAGGAAGGTCATTGTTGAACAGCGTGAACAAGAGTGGGCCTAAAATCGATCCCTGGGGCACACCAGTAGAAGTAGAAAGAAAATCAGATAGCTTGGAGTTTGCATAAACTGCTTGAGTTCTATGGCTTAGGTACTTTTCTATTAGTGATACAGCTGAGTTTTCAAAAAAGAAAAAGTATTTAAGCTTTTTCAGAAGTATTTCATGCGAAACGGTATCGAACGCTTTGGAGAAATCCAGTAAAACCAAAGTTGTTACATAATTTTTATCAATTTGCTGTCGTATATCGTCTGTTATTTTTAGAAGCGCAGTTGTGCAGCTGTGTTTTGTTCTAAATCCAGATTGTGTAGGTGTTATCAGATTATGGGTTTCCAAAAATGTCGTAATTTGTTGACTCATAATTTTTTAAAATGCTTTTGAAATGAAAGGTTGGATGGAAATCGGTCGGTATTCATGTTGTTGCTTATTTGACTTCTTTAAAATAGGGATTATTTTTGAAACTTTCCATAATTTTGGATAGCAAGACTTTGTCAAAATGGTATTAAATGTATGCGTCAAGATAGGAGATATAAAAGTCAGAATAATTTTTACAAACTTAGGATGCATATTGTCTAATCCAATAGCTTCGGATTTTATGTCTTTTACAGCTTTGTAAACATCTACTTCAAAAACTCTTTTAAAACTGAAGCTGAAGAGAATTTCATCACTTCTGTTAAAATATCTGTCAAACTCAGCACCAACATTTATGTCAGAGACAGAATGCACGAATTGCTTGTTTAGCTCATTAACATCACAATCATCTTCAGCATTCCTATTTTGCTTTGTAATACCAAGAGATTTGATATTTCTCTGGAGGACACGTTATTGAATTTAGAAGCGAAAAATCTGCGTTTTGGAATTTCTTATTTCAATATTTACTGCGTTTCTTAAAGTTTTAGACTGGATCAGCAATTGTGGTAGTCTGAACCTTTTCCATCGTCTAAAAACTGTATTTCGTTTCACTATAAGCTTGTCAATATTGCTGGTATACCATCCTAGGTCAGGGTTTTTAATTCGTATGGTTTTAATAGGTACGTAAGTTTCAAAAAGGTTATTTATTGTATTTGTGAAAAACTAAAATTGTTCATCAATGTCTGAGAGTTGGTAGACATTTTCTAGATTGGAGCCATAAATACTGGTTATAAGCGACTCCATGTCTATGGAAGTAAAATTTCTAAACGAAATTCTTTCCATTGATGAAATCGGATTAGAACGTAAATCATAAAAAGCTATAATCAGGTCGTACTTAGAGAAACCAGGAACATCAAGTTGCCCATAGTAATTAACAAGATCAGGTTGGTTGACCAGAAACACATCAAGCAGAGTAGAGCTAGTAGATGTAAAATGTGTGGGGTAATCACTGTTAATAGGAAAGAGATTGAGAGATAACAAATTATCATTAAAAGTTTTAATCCTACTGTTATGTTTATCAAGAAGATCAATGTTAAGGTCTCCTGCAATAAAAATGTGGTTGTAATTAGGTGTTACTTCTTCTAGGACATCTGAAATGGTGCTTGAGTCCGTTATGTTAGGGGGTTTGTATAACACACCAACCAGCAACTTTTCAGTTGCCCAAGCGACTATAAATATGTATTGCATTTCATTATATCTGTCAGCACTTCTAATAATTTTGCTTTTAAATTTTTTTTATGAAAATAGCTACACCTCCTCCCTGGAGACTACACGATCAGAACGAAATATCCTATAGTTACAAATGTTAAAAATACCCTTATCTACCTGTTCACTCAACCATGTTTTTGACACGCAGATAATGTCCATGTCTGTGTCAATAAAAGTGCTTTTGAATTCGTCCAGATGTTTTTGTAAACTTTGAGCATTAATTAGACAAATAGATAAACCATCGTATCTGTTTCGAAAAACTTTCAACATTGTCCTTGTTTTGTTCAAATTTGTATAGCTACCAACCTGTGAAACCCCTCCTCTGTCAACTGCACTCATCACAATTGATAGATCGCTCCCTGAGGAAGACCAAATAACCATTCTGTAAAAGAAAACCTAATTTTACATATAAATTTGCTGAACAAATTTCCCATTGAACATAATTAATGTTAATATTATATGGGCTAATAAAACAAAAAATATGTGCTAAAAAAAAATTAAAAAAATAATAAATCATAAAAAATAATCAAATTGAAAGAGTAAAAGGTAGCGAAATAATTGAAAAAAAATAAAACAAATATTAATATAAGTAATGAAAAGATACGCAAAGTACTAAATTTGTTCCAGAGACGGCCCTGGTACATCATCGTTGCTTTTTTGTGTAACTTCATAATTGTTGTTTTTGTTTTGCTCTTCTTCCTTTGCATTATTATTTATTTTTTGTCTGCGATTTATAACAATTGAGTTTAGCATATCCAAAGTGTTTACCATTTTAGGCTCATCGTTGCATGTAAGTTTAATGTAAGCAAGTCCATTCGAAGTAAATGCCGAAAATAACAGATGCTTTCGCCTAAGACGTATCTACGACGTATCGCTACTTTCAATTCTTAAGCATTGTTTAATTCCAAATTGATACACAAAAAATCATCTGATTAATGAAATACAAAGAAGTATAGTAATTTAACTATATCAAAATATATTTTCGTATTTCGTCTACCTAGGGTTGACTTCCATAGTTTGAGAATTGTGATACCTTACCTATTTATATATAAGTGATAAAGGCACTCTCGTGTATTGTTAAAGTTTTCAGTACTGCATCGTTACACTACTCTTTGAACCTAAGAAAACGATTTATTAGCTTCAATTGGATAATCCGGACAGAGAATGTCTATATAAATTGTTCTGGCGTAGATTTATTATATTTTCTTTTTTTCATTTTAACAAAAGTCTTAGCGAAACTATTTTATTTTTGCTTTGCCCCCAAACTTAACTATTTTATTTTGTATTTTACGTTCCAAGTTTTGAAAATACGAAATTGAGGGCTATTTTTTACAAAATAGAACATTGATTGGTTCTTTGAAAAAATATTTAAAGCAAAGAATATCAATATTTAACATATTTTTTTAATTTTAAATCAATCAATAATAAACCCTACATTAAGAAGAATACAAATATCTATATGAATAAGTATTTCGGAGAGTGAGAAAACTAATAGCTTAAGCCTTTTCTTAATTTTGTATTTGAGATTTTTTTTTTTAATAATTACTAAAATTTATTTATGTACCTTAACCAATAAAATTCTGACTTAAGAAAAATTGTACCTTGACATTTAAACGAAATTTTGTTTTTCATCTTTACCTAAGAAAGTTGTTAGCCAAAGACTGTTATTACCTTTTGTCTGGCTTTCAAATTTATCTCCTTTATTATTAAAATATTTTCATTACCAATTCCTTTTTTAGTATGTTTTTATATTTTCATATATAAAAGACAAACATAAATTGATTCTCAAGGCCACACAAAACTGCAGTCAAGTACACAACAAACTAACTCATCTACCAGCTAACTTTCTGAATACAGTCAGCCGCCCATTTGGACCACTATATCCTTCCCGCATATCAACCTAGATCAGCTTGGCACCCAAAGAGAACATTCATTCTAGTCGGAGTATAGACAGGATGCGATGCAGTGCAACAATAAAGGATGCATTTACTTCTGTTTGGAACTCGAAACCTTCTCGTAGATACGAATCCTAAAATGGTTTGACATTAAACTTAAATTACAACTCTCCTATTGAAGTATAGAGAAATTGTTATCCTGCCAACAAGTTTATCCGTTTACCTACCTTGGTTTGTTAGTTTTCGTTATGGGAACAATAATTATCTTCTAAGTTTCCACCTAAAAAATAACATCAAAAAGAAGAAGTTCGATGTACATTTTTTTGCATAAAATGGTTAATGGAAATGGAAGCGTCAAAGGGGGATGAATGATTCCAACAAGGATTTAATGAAGATATGCTTGGGGGAGATTTTCCAGGCAAAAATACTAGGAAACTTCTGATTCCACTCAACGTAGAAGAAAAAGCACAGAAGCAACACGTGCAAGATGCAACATTCAAAAGCGTTCCAGGGCAACGACAACAAAATTTCTATTGCGCCTTTTTTTTAAGCAAGACTTTGCACAGCTCCTGATTTGAGGTATTTCAGTCAAAAAGCTTATTTCTCTCTTGGAATTAACTAATTTCTGTGAAAAGATTATTGGAATTATGCCACTATCTAGGACTAAGCAGTATACAGTGTACCTACTTTAATCGGAAAATAAGTTTAAAAAGAAGAAAAATCCAAGAAATGTTTAAGCTTCGAATAATTTTTGAAATCTGAATGTAAATTTGTTTATGTTTTTGTTGTGATTTGATTAAAAAAGCAAACACCTTAAAAATCTTTGGAAAATTTTAACCACATACACATTTTTCGGGAGTGCGTTGTCATGTCATAACAAATACATCGAGTTCTCATAACTTTGCGACTTCTTATTCGTCAAATTGTGTTTTTTGTTATTAAACAGAAAATAATTTGTGAATTTTTAGGTAAATTAAGATATTTTGTTAACATCAACATATTGATAATTTTTGTTTAAATTCATAACTGGAAGCAAATATGAATAAACTTACCTACGATACAATAATCGTTATTTTTTCGGCGGGTTTTATATTACAAATAGTAAGAAAAACTTATGTTTTAAAAAGTTATCCATAACCCCACGGTGATGTCAGCTACAGAATATTCAAAAAAACCTTCCAAAAAATAAATTGTCTTTGCCTATGCAGCACATGATTTTAAAATTAATAACCTTTTTCTGAAACAATTGTGACGGTTCTGAAAAGATTTTTATAAATTAATTAAGATAAAACAAATGTTTATTGATATGTTTTCTTAATTTTAAAAATCACTTTAACGGTTGTAGAATTTTACAAAAAACTGCCACTGTTTTTTTTTTTTTTGTGAGAATAAAAAGAAATAGTGAACATTCTAAAAATCAGATTCTGTAAAATGTCGATGCACAACCTGTCGGTTAAAATGTCGACTATTCAACCTATTACTTAAGGCAAATCTTAGAGGATTTAAAGAAAAGATGCATATACCCAATCTCCCTTCTACAAACTTCAAATCCGATATTGACCCAATATATCCTACCGATCCATAGCCCTTAGTTCCCTTCTTTCTAAGGTCATGGAAACGCTGATTAACAGTCAGCTCAAGAAATACCTCGAATACCGGATCTTCTTGCCCCGTGGCTTAGTGGTTAGTGTGTCGGACTGCTAAGCGAAAGAACCTGGGTTCAAATCCAGTTCATAGCCACCTTTTTTTCTGGGGTACTGCCTCTTGCGAGGAACTGACAAAACCTCCAAGAGTAAAATTTGTCTCGAAAAAGTGCATCTCATGTAGCCGTTCGGACTCGGCGGTAAACTGTAGGTCCCTCCCATTCTTGCAGAGTAACAACACACACACAGGAATGGTTGAGAGTATAAGTCACTAGGCTTTGGCTCCTTAAGGAGCTGTCGCGCCAGTAAATTTATTTATTTATTTATACCGGATCTTCTTCATGACAGACACTAGTGGCATTTCTCACCGATATTTTAAAGGCTTTTGATACTGGCATCAAGCTTACTTATCAAAAATGCGGACTTTTGTCATCGATGATACTCTTAATCGAACAATCGTAATGTAAGATGGGGGGCTAAAAAAGGTACCTCCAGATTGATCGTTTTTTTTGTTCTTCGACTTACTCGAGGACTAATAGTTAACGGATTACAATCAAAATTAATATTTAAGAGGATGTAGTTAGCCAAAGTATTTTACATTGAAATATTTATTAATAACGGTTTTTTTGTATTTTTTATATTTTTTTTTTTTTGTTTGAATCAATACTTTAAAACTAGTACATATGTGATTTTTTTTATTTAGTTTTTAAATAAAGGTCATTCATTTGCTTGATTTTGCAATCATTTCATTCATTCATGATATACATAATGTCATGAGTTTTTTTTACTCATGTTGCTTAAATGAGTTATATTAATATGAATAATAAAACATAGCTCAAAACTTACTAAAATAAAGTTTTCTATCAAAAATCTTTTTTTCATAGTAAAGGAGTTCTTCTCAAGGGGTAAGAAATGTATTCCTTTGAATCAGTTTTAATTAATTAATTTAAATTTATTTTAAGACTTACAATATTGATTCTTTTATTTTATTTTGCATTTGATGAAATTGTCATACATGAATTATTTACTAAAAGTTTAAAACAATTCCAATGAATGAAATAATAATTATCACCTTAATTAAAGCTTTCTGAACAATTTCTTTGAAAGGTTTAAAGCTCAAAATTTGGAGTCTATATTTATTTCTAAAGAATTTTTACTTTGTTAAAATCAGTTATCCTATTCTCTTAGAATTTATTGAATTGATAAAGTATTATCAAAAAAAATTAAACTTTAATTTACCCATATATTATTATTTTATTTCCAGAAATATATGATCGATGTGGTTGGCTATGATTTTGGATTTTGGAACTTTGACAAAAAAATTTTAAAAATCATCATGCTAAAGTGAACATACAGACTTCAATGTCTCTATCATTTTTATACCATGAAGCTGAATTCTCTTACATCGCATGTAAAAATATAGGTAACAGAAAAAAAGTCAACTGACAACTTAAAAAAAATAAAAAAATATTTGGCACCAAATTATCATCAAAAGTAGATTAGTTTAAAATTTCTAACATATAGTATCAACTAAACAAACATAGATCTTTTTAAATATGAAGCTTAATAAAAATTTAATAAGCCGTTCCCGAGGAAGTCCAAAATGAATTTACATTTGGTAAAAAAAATTGCTGATTATTTGATATACCGTAAGTATGCTACTTTACCACGAAAATAAACTTTTGACAAAGAAAACCAAACCAAATATTCCAAAAAGCCGAACAAACTCTTACAAACCAAATTTAAAGGTAGTCCATTTAGTCGGTTTTGCCATTGAGTTTTGTTCCAGTTCCATTCACACTTCTTCTTTTCAATTTCATAATGCAGTGTTTGATTACCGCCTCAACATTTGGAATTGTTATGTACCTCTCTGAACCTATGAACATAGATAGGTAAATATCGTATTGAGTGGAAAATATTTAAACTTATCAACTAACGTATCGAACACTCTGCTTTTACTTAACGCAATTCTTTAAAACCTTCTTAAAGTGTATCTGGTACCTTTGGCTTTGTAAGTGATTTGCACAAACTATAAAGTAATGAAGATTTATTTTTTTTCATTACATACAATACAATAAAGAGAATTTAAAATTTAATATAACAGAATTAAGTAAAAATATTCTTTCGCGTGGCAAAAATTAAATTAATTTAAATGATGCCTTAAGTTTTATTGACACATAAAACTGCAGTAATCCTCAAGCCTTTTTGGTTACCCATGATGTTCCACCAAGTATTACTGTGTTCAACATAATGTTATGGTGTAGCTCAAGATAAACTTACAAGTTCTCACCAAACTCACGAATTTAAACATATTCTGCAAAGAGTTATTATCATTTTTACGCATCCTGTTCGCTCTTAACATCCCTGCCATTCCCCATTCATCCGACATAATCAAGCTGCTCGGCCAAGTAGCTATTTATGTAAATTCGGAAAGGAAATGGATGATCAAGCGAGAATTCCACGAGATACAGACGTTTTATTCAATAATCACAATAATTCCCGGAATGTAAGCTGAAGCACTTATTCTGTCTGTTGTTACCACCGCTCGCCACTGCTGTGTTGAATTAAGTCCACTTTGGAGGAGTTAACCAGACATTTCCAACAGCACAAGGTTCTTAATAGTACTTTAGTCGAATTCAATCAGAAGCGAATACAAATTGAGTTGTTAAATTGAGATTAAATCAATATTGGGTTTCGAGATGAAATTATATTTCATGTGTAAGGGCGAAGGATTCATATCGTCAGCGCAGGAGGTTGAAGCCGAGGTATTTACATGTTTGTGTGAGGATTCCTGACTTTGACTCCAGGACCGAAGGCAGTTTATGTATATTCAATGTTCAGAGCGAGTGAATAGGCTTTTACTGTACAGTACAGCGGTAGGCTTCATCACCACGAGAGGAAGTTGGATAAATAAGTATTGGTAAGCTTGTAGCTGGTATGGAATCGATATGAGATTGTTTGCTCATAATGTCCTTGTGCTTATTTAATTTACTCCCGGGTTCTCTTGAATTGATGTCCATTTTTCAAATATTGTTCTTATTATTTAATAGTTGCTTCTGTCTGAAATGGTGAAAGATGTTTTAACAAATTGAAATTGCTAAGATAACTTATGAAATCCACATGAACCAATTATTATTTGTTTGGAAATGACAAAAACCCACTCATCAATTATAATTTTAAGTAAAATTACGTTTGAAAAAAAAATTGTTAGTTTCAATTATGTCTGACTCCATAAATGGACTTTAAAAAAGACTCAATTGACGAATATAAATACTTTCCAATCAATTTTCTATCTATATAGATCCTTAGATCCCACCAGGACTGGAATGGAATTCATATCTTCATGTGCCATTAGAGGTTTTACGTAAATTCATTTCTGATTTGCATAGATCTGTCATTTATAAAGCACACAAACTAATGCGACTGCTAATAATGGGGTAAAATTAATTGTGAAACGTGATTAAAATATCTCTATTAAAATGTGCATAATAACATTGTGGTTGGTTGCATGCTGTTTCCAGGTATATAAATACATTTAAGCAGGCAGCAGACAAACTCCACATAGACAGTTGTTTTGTGGCGTCCCTTTTCTTTTAACACCCAGGCTCAGAGCTTGAAATGAGCAGAAGCATTTCAGTTTTTTTTATCTTGACCTGGCCATTTAATGGTTGATTCGCACATGTTGCTTATAAAATATATCACTCTGCGTATAATAAGGCAAATAGTAGGTACTTAAGGCCTGTTCAAACCTATAGGAGCTGGCTTTATGCCCTGTAAACCAAAGAAAGAGAGCCAAATGTGTTTCCACGGTATTTTTTTTTCTTTTTTTTTTTTTATAATTAACGCGCACACAAGGAATTATGTGTTTCCCTTTTAATGTAGAACACACTGGGCGGGCATTACGACGATAGGGAGGGGAGAGATAGGAGGTGCCGATTAACATTGGTTTTGAATGTTTGCAGATCAAAATGGCAAGGGAAAATCCCGCCGGGTAAACTATTCCAAATTCGTGTCGTTCGGCTAAAAAAAGAATCCCTATATTTCACGGTACGTCCGAAATTAGGCTCAAGGGTGAACTGATGAGCATTCCTTGCGAGACGAGTATTACGGGAGAAACTTTTAAGGGGAGGAATACAACTGGCTACTTCGAGTGAACATTTTTTGTAAAAAGAAACGATAAAATAAGGAAAGACATGAAACATTGCGTCGGTGTTCGAGTGGGGCAATTGTTTCAGCGGCAGTTCTAGTTCCTATCAATCTTAACGCTCGATTTTGTATTCTATCAAGCAGGTGAAGCGATGTTTGTGAAGCACGCTCCCAGAGGTGGGAGTTATACTCGAGCTTAGGGCGTATAAACGCTTTATAAATTGTAGCCAGATCAGATGTGGAAAAATACTTCTTACACCGATACAGAAAACCTAAGCACTTAGCAGCATTCTTAGCGATTTCAAATATATGGTCGTTCCAACGGAGATCGTCGTTGACACACATACCGAGTACGGAGAGCTTTTCGGTTTCTTCGATGTAAGTGCCATTCATGGACAATGGCATTGGGGGAATGTTTAGCTTTAACGACAGAAGACAGCATTGAGTTTTCGAAGCATTAAACTCCAAACGATTTCTATTACCCCATTTGACAATATTGTATAAATCGGAGTTTAATAAGCTTGACATATGGTACCGTTGCAATTCTACGTCCGAAGGCGAAGAACGTGAATTATCGAACGAATATGAAAAGCTGAGGGTAGAGTCGTCAGCAAAACAGTTAAGTGGATTAGAAGTAACAGACAGAAGATCATTTATAAAAATGAGGAAAAGAGTCGGAGATAGAACAGAGCCCTGGGGCACACCAGCATTTATTTTATGGGAATCAGACTTGAATCCGTCCAATACAACTTGTATTGAACGGTCCAGGAGATAGCTTCTAATCCAACGATCAAGAGTATTATCGATCCCAAAAGCACGCATTTTCGATAAGAGAGCTTCATGCCAAACTCTGCCGAATGCCTTGGAGATATCGAGAGCAATAATCTTACTTTCACCAAAGCGATGTAAAGATTTGTTCCAATGTTCGGTGAGATATGCCATTAGATCACCATTGGAACGGTTGCTGCGGAAGCCGTACTGACGGTCATGGAGAAGCTTTCGATCTTCGAGATATTCCTTAAGCTGACGGTTAATCAGTGTTTCCATGACCTTAGAAAGAAGGGATGTTAGTGCTATGGGTCGGTAGGAGGAGAGGGAGGATGGGTCACCTTTCTTAGGGACATGCTGGACCAATGCTGTTTTCCATCTTCCAGGAAAGATTCCAGAAGAGTAGGAGCGATGGAAAAGCTTACGCAGTGGCTTTGCCAGTATGGAAGAACACCTCTTCAGAAGAATCGGGGTAATACCATCCGGACCAGTCCCATGGAAAAAATTACATTCTCAAGTACAGGAGG
Organism: Platycheirus rosarum; assembly: GCA_963971375.1. NCBI lineage: Eukaryota > Metazoa > Arthropoda > Insecta > Diptera > Syrphidae > Platycheirus > Platycheirus rosarum. The sequence goes on from OZ020508.1 coordinate 135,424,330, forward strand.
GGCAACGTTGCTTTGAGGCAGCGTGGAGCTGGCAGCGAAATGGGCGGCGAGCAAGTTTGCCTTCTCTGAAGAGTAAACAATTGGTTTGTTATTTTCGATGAGCGTTGGAACCGAAGATGTCGAGGAGTTTTTAATATTTTTTACAAATGACCAAAAATTTTTACTGCCTTTGGGACACTGCAGAATTTTTTGCCGTAATTTTTGGTCATGCAAAAATTTGGTTCTTTCAATAACGGAGTTGCATGAGTTTCTTGCTTGTTTGTGCTTTTTCCGATTTTCCTCTGTAGGGTTGGCTTTGTAAGAACGGAAACTTACTTCTTTGAACCTGATAGCTTCTTTACACTCAGAATTAAACCAAGACTTTTCTTTAGGTTTGATGCTTTTTACTCTGTTAGGAATAAAAGCACGCATCCCTAGAAGAATCACATTTATGATCATTTCAGCACTGGCATCAATGTCACTATCGAGGAAGCATAGTGACCAGTTAAAGTTTCGGAAAAAATATTCAGGCCGTCCCAGTTGGCTTTCTCGTATTGCCAAACGGTCCTGGTGGGAAGTTTTTCTTTAACTGGATGGGTGCAGGATGAAAAATTAGCTAAAATGACACAATGGTCTGAAGTGCCAAATGGAGAAGTTACACTAATGGTATATTTATCAGGGTGATAAGTAAGAAACAAGTCAAGAGTATGGACGGCTTGCCCAGCAACATCCGGTATACGCGTTGGCACATCGATCAGTTGGGTAAGGTGATCTAACCCGACAAAGAGCTCGACATACCTTCCTTCGGGTGTTGTCTGAACAGAATAGCGGAGCCAATTGGAATTGTGTACATTGAAATCTCCCGCAATAACGATTTCAGTGCGAGGACAAAGGGAAACAATTTTCGAGATGGAATCAGACAGCGCATCAAACTCGTAACAAGTCGAATTGCTGTTGAGATTTGGACTCCTGTAGATAAAACAATAATGAATGACATGCTTGCGGACAGTGAATTTGAGCCATAAGAAGTTAAAGTCCGTGTTAGAACATTGCCCATATTGGGGAAGGCTCTGGCAAGCAATATCATTCGGTATACGTTTTTTGTTATCTTTTTGGTATATTTGGTATATTCTGCCAGTGCGAACGTTGAGAACTGCACCACTAAGCTTGTACAGAGCGAGCATCTTATGCGGAAATATGTAAGTGATAATTTTTTTCAGAATACAATGGAACAATCTCATCCAAATAATAATGAATTCAATTCCATTTACATTTGTTTAATAAAAAAAAGAATCAGTGGATAAATTAATTTTATTTTCCAAATAAATCTCATGCTCTGCCAAAAATGCATTTTCTAAATGTTTGGAAAGTCTTAGCAAAAGTAAACAAAGAAAAAAAAAATGCTGCTACGAAATTGTGTTTTTCACCTGACACAAAGAATGACATATGTACTCGCTTAGCTCTGAAATTTATCAGTTGTTTGCTTTATTCTACTCCATTCTTTATTGAATAAAGTGATTATGTGTTGCAAAGATAAGATAAAAATAATGTACATTTAAAAACAAAATAAAAAAAATCCCGTTTTCAAATATTGATTTTTGGAAAAAAAAATTAAGAAAATTATTAAAAATACAAAAAAATAGTTTTCGAAAACATTTTAAAATGAAATTACTAAGGCTAACAGCATCTTCCTAAATATCAATTTTATTTGAAAGCAAAAGTACACAAAGAAAAAAAAATGCTGCTTCGAAATTGTGTTTTCCCCTGACACGTAAAGAACGACATCTGTACTCGCCTAGCTCTGACATTTATCAGTTGATTTGGTCTGCTTTACTCCAGTTTTTATTGAAGAAAGTGATATTGTGTTGCAAAGAGGAATATGGTGGATGTTCTGAATGTGTTGCAAAGAGAATACATATATGGTGCATGTTCTGAACGGAAGTGATTATAGCATTAGGGCGAAAAGTACCTGTTTTGTCAATTTTCTGATCTACACAGGCCTATATCAGGAACCTTTATCTCTACCATTTTTAGAAGAAGCACTCAATTTATTGGACACTTATTTCCTTGGCTGCAATAATGCCAGCAGGAGGTTTGGAAATACAATGTTGTCCAATCGATTCCATATCATAATTTAGACCAACAAGACAAGTTGGAAAAAGATAGAAAAAAACTAATGATAGGCAAGAATATGATGATATGAATGATAGGCAATAATACATCACCAACTTTTTAAAATTAAGTCGTTAGATATAGCGCAATCTCGACACCAGATTTTCTTAACTCTGCCAATTGTAAAAAAAGATTTTTTATTTACCATAATGCTTACGATCTTCAACCCTAAAAAAAGACTAGATAAAAAGCCACGTCATAAACAAGGTGATGAAAGAAATTTGTCAAAGGCGGAGAAACAAAGATATAGAAAATGGATTAATGTAAGGCAATTCGCTTTCATCCGACGTCTTCAACATTATAATTGAAAAACTCCAGAACTAACCAAGGCCAGAGGGATGGTCTTTCCAATATCTTTCCAACTACTAGCATACGCCAACGATATGGAAATAGTCAGAAGAACACAGTGCAGTATCAGTGTAGAAGTATATGTTGTCATCAAGTAGAGAAACTCAACATGTAGTCTTGGACAAAACATCACGATAGTCAGGAACTTTGAGATTATCAGGGCTTTAACTCTCTTGGACCGGCAAATCTTCGAACACCCTCGATGGACGGCGAAGTATGGGTAGATCGAGTTTTAAAGCTCTGGAAAAAATAAAAAAATGTGTTTCCTGTAAAATTTACAATTTGTCGCTTACGATAAAAAAGCTCAATATATATTCAAAAAATTAATATAAAATCTGGAATTCATAGCATACGCCATTAATTTATCGAAAATACTTTTTCTTTTACTTATAACACGAACACATAAAAACCCAACATTCATAACCATTTCATGTAAAATCGATGTAAAAATAATTTATTTATTTAATTTTATTTGCCTGTTTTGTAAAACGACGATTGTTGATAAATCAAAATTGTCAAACAATAATTGCCCACATCATTGGTGACTTTGCATTTAATATATTGTCTTTGAAGGTAAACCCAATTTATTTGGTTACAAAGATTTTCATACCAAATAAAAAAAAAAAGTAACATTTTCCATCTGTCAAAATAAATAAAAAAAACTGCATCCAATTTAAAAAAGAAAATTTGCACGTGCACGCTTTATAATTATATCCCATGACTAGGACTTTGAAACTACTTGGGTATGCAGCTCACAAAAATAAATAATGATAATTCATTTTTCTCGATTATCTCTTTCTTTATTTTCCCGTCCGTCTCCAATCTTGTCTCATACCATGTGTCCCAAGGATACTTCTTCCTGTCTTATCTAATAAAGTTCACAGACAATGAAAAAGAGAATAATTACCTTCGATTCTTGCTTTATTGATCCTGAAGGAGGTCCTGCTGCTTACTTTTATTCTATGCAAGGATGGATAAGATAAGATATTGAAACCATTCCATAAATCGTGTTTACGATAGAGTGGCAAACAATTGATCGTTACTTTAACGGCTGGAATTAAATTTATTGCTTTAAGTTTGAGTAAAAATATATAAATAACTGACGGAAAATACTCTTTTAGGTTTTGCATTGCTTGAATGATTATTATACTTTTACCAGGAGTGAGATGAGTATTTAATGAGACATGGCTTATCCTTCGTGTGGAAAAATAAATTATTTTTGTTTAACCTACATAAACAATTCAAATTAAGGTTGAAGGATATGCGTTTCGCCCAAGCATGAACGGTGGGCTCATCAGTTAGACCGTTCATCTTTTCTAAGACGCACAATATGTCGGGCTAGGTCTGCCCGGCTGCCGGTGTGGGCCGTTGGTTAATCGTGTTTCATGCCCTGAACTTACTTACTTACTTAGGTGGCGCTACAGTTCGGGACGAACCTGGGCCTCAACCAACATGCCTCTCCAGCCAACTCGGTCTTTGGCTAGCTGCCTCCAGTTTTGCACTCCAAGTTGGTTGAGGTCGTCCTCCACTTGAGCGCGCCACCTAAGGCGAGGTCTTCCTTGACTGCGTCTACCCTCTGGGATGGAATCGAAGATCCTGCGAGCCGGAGCATTGTTGTCCATTCGCTCTACATGACCTAGCCATCTTAAACGTGATATGCGTATTTTTTTGACCAGGTCAATGTCGCTGTACAGCTCGTATAGTTCTTGGTTGAACCTTCTCCTCCAAAGCCCGTTAACGCAGATAGGGCCAAAAATCTTCCGAAGAATCTTACGCTCGAAACGACTAAGGATATCTTCATCCGCTTTAGATAGAGTCCATGCCTCGGCGCCATAGAGCAGGACTGGGATGATTAGGGTCTTATACAGAATCTCCTTTGTCTTTCGAGAGAGGGCTTTGCTACTCAATTGCCTTGCCTAGAAACAGCGATTGGCAAGAGTAATTCTTCGCTTTATTTCTGACGAGATGTTGTTGTCAGATGTTATAGCGGATCCGAGGTACACAAAGTCCCTAACTACCTCAAAGTTGTACCTGTCTATTGTGATGTTTTGTCCAATCCGCCGGTGTTGTGTGTCCCTTTTTGTGGACAGCAGGTACTTCGTTTTGGTCTCATTGACTGCTAGTCTCATCTTAGCCGCTTCAGCTTCAATGCTAGCAAACGTTCCAGTGACAGCTCGCCGAGTTCTGCCAATGATGTCTATGTCGTCAGCGTATGCTAGCAATTGCACAGATTTGAAAAAAATTGTCCCACTACAATTGACTTGCGAGTTTCTTATAATTTTTTCAAGTATTAAGTTGAAGAAATCGCACGATAGCGCATCACCTTGTCGGAATCCTTTTTTGACGTCAAAAGCTTCTGTGAGGTCAGAACCAACCTTGACGGAGCAGCGAGAGTTCTCCATCGTCATCCTGCACAGTCGGACGAGTTTTGTGGGAATGCCAAAACCTGACATGGCTCTGTATAGCTCGTCTCTATAAATGCTATCGTACGCGGCCTTCAAATCGATAAAGAGGTGGTGGGTATCGATTTGGAATTCTTGGGTAGTTTCCAGGATCTGCCGTAGAGTGAACATTTGATCGATTGTGGACTTTCCTGGTCTGAAACCACACTGATAGGTGCCAATCAGGTTGCTGACGAAAGGTTTCAGGCGTTCACATAGTACGGCAGAGAGGATCTTGTAGGCGATATTCAGGAGACTTATTCCTCTATAGTTGGCGCAGTTTAGGGGGTATCCTTTCTTGTGGATCGGGCAAACGATGCTGAGGTTCCATTCATCAGGCATACTTTCTTCTGACCAAACCTTAGAGATGAGTTGGTGTATGCACTCCACCAGGTCATCTCCGGCCGCTTTAAAAAGTTCGGCGGGTAGTCCGTCCGGTCCAGCAGCTTTGTTGTTTTTGAGTTTAGATATTGCTATCCTTACTTCATTTTGGTCAGGTGGACGGAAGTTTTGTCTGTCATCATCCATGTTGAATGGTTCATTCTGCCTGAGAGCGGGATTTTGGCCTTCATCGCCGTTTGTCGCCGTCTGCAGAAATGGTCTTTCCATGTACTCAGCACCGACTGTGACTCTACTACGAGGTTTCCATTCCTATCTCTACATGCTTCTGTGCGGGATTTTTTTCCTTGGCATGTTCTTTTTACCTGTTGGTAAAACTTCCGCACGTTGTTCCTGGAGTAGCATCTCTCAATATCTTCGATCGCGCGCTTCTCATGCTCTCTTTTTTTCTTTTGGAGAAGCCGGTGTTCTTCCCGTCTTTTCTGCTCGTAAAGCTCGCGAGCAGCTCTCGTCTTTCTTTGCAGCGTCGCTTTATATGCCTCTTGTTTGGCTGCATGGGCCTGCCTGCATTCGTCATCAAACCAGAGGTTTCGTGGTGGTGGTCTGGTGAAACCTAGCACATCAGTTGCGGCATCTCTGATGGCTTGTTGGCAGTGTTGCCACTGATCTTCGACACTTGATGCTGGCGGTACTGGATTTCTTGAGAGGTTACGGGATATTCGATCGGCATAGGTTCTGGCGGTTTCTTGCGATTGCAGCTTTCCGACGTCATACTTCCTCACAGTATTACTCCGTTGTTGTGGAGTTCGGGTTATTCGCATTCTTACCTTTGCTGCAACAAGGTAGTGATCCGAGTCGATGTTAGCTGCTCGGAAGGTGCGAACATCCAAGATACTGGAGGCGTGTCTTGCATCGATCGCAACGTGATCAATCTGATTGACGGTTCTTTGATCTGGGTGTCGCCAAGTCCCTTTGTGTATATCGAGATGAGGAAACCGTGTGCTTGCAATGGTGACGTTATGTGCCGCTGCGAAGTCAATTAGCCTAAGTCCGTTTTCAGACGTTGTGTCGTGTAGGCTATGTTTTCCGACAGTCCTACCAAAGATTTCCTCTTTACCTATTCTGGCATTAAAATCGCCTAGTACGATCTTAACGTCGTATTTAGGGCATTGCTCATAGGTTTTGTCGAGGAGTTCATAGAAGTCATCCTTGGTGGCGTCATCTTTGTCCTCTGTGGGGGCATGAGCGCATATTAGGCTAATGTTGGCGAATTTAGCCTTGATACGGATTGTCACAAGTCGCTCACTTACGTGTCGAAAGCCCAAGACTTCTTGCCTAAGTCTACCGCTTATGACGAATCCGCACCCAAATAAACGCTGTGGTCTTCTTGCGCAATCACCGTAGTACACGTCACAGTTTTTCATCCTCCTTTTTCCCGGCCCATTCCATCGCACTTCCTGGATGGCAGTAATTCCTGCTCTGTAGCAGTCTAGGGCCTCCGCTAGTTGTTTGGATGCACGTGGTCTGTTAAGAGTTCTAACATTCCACGTGCAGATCCGAAGGTCGTTGTCCTTGATTCGTTTTTCCGGGTCGTCAACAGTAAATCCGTCCTTTTCCGAGGCTATTGGTCGCTTCGCAACATTTTCTTTTTTCAGTGGCAGGGTTGTTAACCCCACGCACAACCCCCAACCTGGAGGGCCAGGTCCTTTGTTGGATTCCTTGGACAAAAGGAACCGGAGAATCCGGAGTCAGTAACCCACTTCGGGGATATGAGCGCTGCCGTTGGCCCATTAAGGGTTCATCCGCCACCATCTCTATTTCAATGCCCTGACTTGCATTGAATTGTCCTAATGACCTTATCTCCAAATACGTCGAAGGAGCTCATTAGGGCGTCTGCTTCGTTGACTGTTGACCCCACCGTTGGTCCAATTGGTTGGGCTCATCCGCCGTACGTCCTCTTTCTGAGGGGCTCGTGCAAGACTTCTGCGAATCGATCAGAACAGTCATTAAAGCAGAGCATTATAGTGTTGCTATTTTTTCTGTGTTCAACACTCGCGCTTATAAGTTTAGCAGGAATGTCCGGATGGACAGACCAGTACCCGGTGATTACCGCGGGGAGGTAAAATAAGCACAATTGATGTGTACGATATAGTTGCAGCGACTGTGCATCACCAGTTTGATGCCTTTCAGTGCCTACCCTATTCATACAGCACCCAACCACCTGAACTAGCAGAGCTAAAAATTCCAATTAGCAATTATGCCGTGTTTAATGATAAGGACTACAACACTATCCTGTTGCAGGACGAGGACGAGACATGATGGACTAGATGTAGATATGTTAGTGAGCACACTTTTGACGCCAGTCAATCGGGTAACCTGCGTTTTTGTGTTTCTTACTAGAAGCAGGCATGTGTCTGTGTTTGCATGTTTGGTGGGGATAACATATAACATTGAGTGTTTATGGAAATCAATTAAATTTGCATGAAAATTACGCTATTCATGTAGTATCCATGTTAAGACAGCCAAATTAATATAAAACAACAAAGAAAAACAAAAAACGCTTCGCGATTACGTGCAGGAAAAACATGACCATGACGAATGGTCAGGGACTAAAAAGGTGCAAAGTAAAATAACAATCTCCTGCCCGCTTTACCGTGCGCAATGGAAGGGACGAAAAAACCGTTATAATCTTAAGGCTTTCCCTTTCAACAAGGGACTACCAATACCAATGTACTAGCTTTGGTGTTTAAGCCAAGCGGTGCCGGCCGCAGGGGCGGCAGCGTACATATTATCTACGTTCCAGGAATTTGAGAATATTTTCGGTCATAAATTTACTTTCCTTATGGTTCAAATCTTTTGGGGGATATAAATTAATTCATATTTCTGGCTATTTTCATAAAGAGGGATCAATTTTGGAAATTTCCTTTGTGTGAAAGATTAATTTACATATTTTTGTAGATCAGGTGCGAGTTTGTGTGTGTTTGTTTTTAAGTGGTCAGTTTTGGCATTAAGGGAGGATATAAAAGATATTAAGGATGAAAATTGTATTTATTGTGGCTTCTTATCCGGGTTATTATAAAATTTGTTTTACACACTTGTTAGGAAATCTTTGAGGTAAGGACGCACAACAAACAAACCTCTAGCTACGCATCATTTTAAATTTAAGGCTCTCCAACAGGAACCGTGAATTTTCGAGGGCAGTTTTTTTAAGGCAATATCTCGTCCATCTACTTACCAAATTGCATCAAAATCTGTTAAGTCGTTCAGGCGTTTTTGCGGAACAAACATCCAAATATCAAGAGCGATGGTGTCATTGGTTTATTTCGAGAATTAACCGGAAATAGCAAGCGCTTAGGAGCGATGATTACCAATTTTTGTGGGTCAAATTGGACCTTATGGACAAAGTCGATAGTGGTTCCACCAAGACAATTTTATACGAACAACGTAACGCTAAACATTCTCATCATCTATCCGCCATACTTTAAAAAGTTTGTAAATAACGTGTTAGCAACTAAACGCCTTATGAGCACGAATGCTAACAACCTGTTTTGTAGTGGCACCTTTATACAAGCCGTACAGAAGCTTTTTAGAATCTTAATGGAAGTCCAGGATTTGTTTTAGAGTTCTACAATAAATCTTACTATTAGTTTAAGACGCTTTGTTAGAAATGCGTATTTTAAATAAAAATAGAAAATTGCTTTTAACTACATCTTCGATTTTAATTTTTTTTAAACATTAATGAATATTGAGGTCCTCTCTTTGAGATCTTACCTTGGTGATAAACTAAATACCAACTCACAGAAACATTAATGTGCTTCCTTTAAAATGTCCCTCTCTATTCTTTAACTTGTTATAGCGTATTCATTCCCTATAATCCTCTTTCCCTCGATAAGGGAAATTCGAAATTCGTGTAAACTCTTTTCGATTTCCGATTTATAATTTCTCAAGCGAAAAACATTTAGTAGCCCCATAACGGTAACATAGCATACAATACTCTGTTGTGTTGTATATGCTGAAACCATTAAATTCCAAAAACGAACACACTTCGTTGAAACAACGCATGTTCAATACACATCGGTTAGATCCTGTGAACCAAATGGCAAAAGAACTCCTTGAAGCGTTGAAAATATTTTTGGAGAGAAAGCCTATGAAGTTACTGAACCAAATTGTCTGTATTAAATTAAAAAAAAAAACAGCCATACTACACCTAGATACACAGCATCATTGAGTTGCCTCTATGGCTGAAAGCTGGAATGTGGCACCCAACCGACACCCCACAAAAGTCAATGTTGCGTAGGTAATTTTAAGTAATTTAAACGCAACTTTTAGGGCATTTCCATAGGGAATACTTCTAGAAGTGTATGAGCATTTTGCGGTATCGGAACTTGGGACCATGTTTCGATTTAGTGGTTTGAGGCGAAATTATTTTGAAAATCAGTGTTCTGATTTGAGGATAAATAAGTTGAGATACACTCTTGAAAAATGAACATGTTTATATGAAAATATTTTCTTTTAATTAAATTTTAATTGTTCACATCAAAAACGATGTTCAACAGTACATATAACTGAAAATTTAAAAAACAATTTTTGAATGCACGAATGATTTTCATGAATTTTAATTCTTTTGCAACAACTTGAATTAAGGTTACTTAAAATTTATTTAAAAAAACAATTAACAACAATATTTTCCCATTAAGAAATCTTTTACAAACAGTAATTGCTGATTTTTTCAGCAGAAACAAAAAAAGAAATTAATAAAATTGTACGAATATTATAAATATGAATGTTTGTATACTTGGATGTTTGGATGTTTGTTTCGCAATCACACCTTAACGACTTATCAGATTTGCTTTAAGTTTAGTAGAAAGATGTATGTACATGAAGTACTGGATTGAAAAATAGGCTACTTAAAACAAGAGGCTTAAATGTGAAATTGTGCTTCCATGCCTTAACTATTGCACGAATTTGTGAAGTTTGGTAGGTTGGGTGAGTTAGGAGATCAATCAAACTTTTAACACAGGCTACTTTATAACCCGAAAAAATGCAGACCTCCTGTGGGTAAAATCCGAATAATTTTCTTTAACGAACAAAAACTATAAAAACAGTAGAAACAAAATGATTTTTATTTTTTAAATCAAATAAAAAATAAAAATCATTTTGTTTGTACTGCAATTTGTTGTAGTTTTTGTTCGCTTTACTTACCAAATTCGTTATATCTGAACGTAATTCTGAAGTTCATGTAGACGAAGTCACCGATAGAACCTAGTACTTATGTAATTTATTTCAGTAAGATCGCAAAGCTCAGACTTTTTATTCTTTCTTTTCTATGTGGATCGATAAAGGAAGGAAATAAAACTGTATAATTTTCGCCCGAGATTGACTCACATATTTCTTGCTCTTGAATTATTTTCACTGTTTCGAACGACAAAGGTCTAATTTGGTGAATTTGGACATCTTAGTATAAGGAAGCATTCATTGTACGACTCCAGTTTTACTAGAGTTAAACGACAGGAAGTAGGGAGAGAAGAAGGAAAGCAAGCTGATCGAAGAAAAGAATAAGAGGAATGAAAAGCGTGTGATTTAGGAATTCCTCTGTTATTCAGAATGTAACGGACAAACTGCAAGTAGCTGCGGATATCTGTACTGAAATCTCATAAGGTCGGTGGAGATGATTGACTAGACAACGAAATGCTGTTCACATCAGCTGCATGGCATCATTTGGTTGGGTGTATATGAAGAGCAGCTTAGTATTAAAGGATATTTCTACTTCAATTTGTCAACAAATTGCTATGACAATGGCCACATAATCGGTTCACAAAACGACAGACCCTTACAGACTCCTATTTCATCATCATTAATGTCATGGCCGCATTGTAACAACTTTATAGAAATAAATCTATATCTTTGATTGCAAAACGATGCCGAACCAGCAATGGAAAGGGATGTTGCAGTCGGTCTTTATAATTTACAGACATGGATATGAATGGATAAATATTCTCTTGCTTTCAAATGAAAATTCCTTCGGGTAACCTTATGCATAAAAATGGAGTGGAGAAGAAGCAGCGCAGAATTTGCCGGAATAAAATGATGGCTCGTCACTAAGAGGGTATTGACACAGGTAATCTGGCCTGAAAGATATTTGAGTACACACTTGAAAGGATGGCCCAACAAAGTAGAGGTGGAATCTACTCTGGTAATATGCAAGCTGAAGATGATACCAACATAGACTACCCCATATTGTATGCATGAGATAAATGTTACGTATGCACTTCCAATTAATACAGAAGAGAAGTTTGTAGTACATATTTTTTCTTGGTTGATGCACATTAAAAAATTTATCGTTTAATTTGATGAAAGGACAATCTTCTCAATTTCAACAAAAAACCAAAATTTTAGACACATACATTTTCCTGAATTAACAAAAATAACTCAAGGACACAGAACAGCTGACAAATTTGTACGAAAACTGCTTACCTACATATCTGAAAAGAAAACTAATTCATTAAGTTAGTATTTATTGGGCTTAATTTTATCGTTAGTCAATATTCTAATCTATCCTTTCTATGTTGTTAATTCCAATTTTTCATGAAGTACTGTAGCAGATGACAGATGAAATAAATTGCACGACATGATCGCACGTACTTCCTCATATGTGTGGTCACATTGTAGAATAAAATTTAGGAAAATTAAAGTTAACATTAAAGCATTTCTTAGATTTTTGTGACTTTTTATTATTCGAATAAAGTACGTTACATTGTATTGAGTGAAATAATTTAAACGCCCTTTTTATTTCTTTAAGAAATGTTAAAAAGTGTGATTTTTTTTCAAAATCTCAGGAGCGATTTTTAAATAAAACGGTTTTTTAACAACTTTTTTTTTAATATAAAAAAAATAAAAAAATGCAAACTTAAAAAATGCAAAACATCACTTAGCTACCCGTTTTCAAAATATTGATTTTTCAAAAAAACAATTGAAAAAAATTATTAAAAATACAAAAAAAAGTTTTTGAAAAAATATTAATGCAAAATTACTTAGGCTACTTACATCTTCTTGAATATCAGTTTGGATAGTAATCGGATCAACAGATTCCGAGAAAGTTTTTTCACCAAAATATAATGACAGTAGTTCACTGATTTTTTTCATAAAAATTCTTAGAGCCGTTTTCGAGAAAAACAAGATTTTACATAATGGTTATATGATCAGGTACCATTAATTTTTGAGCTAACAAAAAATTGAAAAAAAAACTCTTCTGTAGAATGTCAAAATAACTTAAAGTTCTAAATTTGAAGACGATTGGCCCAACCGTTTAGGCTGCAATCCAAAATACATCCGTACAGACAGACGGAAAGAATTTTAAATTTTAATATCAATTTGTTGTGCAACAGTAAAGAAAATGGCTTGTTGACAAGTGAGCATGAATGTGACGTGCCGGTCAGAAATAACTCATCCTAGAATCTAAAGGTGCAAAGTTATCTTTTATATCAATCAAGAAGTGACCATGTTAACAATTTTAGTTACTTCTGCAAAGAATCAAATTATGCAGCATAATTTCAAATTCCCTATGGCCTGCAATTTACAAACATTACAGGACTCGTGTAAGATCTACAAAATGTTCATTCATTTTCACGCAGTAATTTTATGAACGACAATTCATAATTTATCCATTAATAATGATTTATTGCTGGAAAAACTGACACAAGTCTTAAAATATCCCGTATTAAGGTTCATTTCGCGGGTGGATTCCTTCTCATTCAGACAAAAAAAAAACTTACTTAAAACCTAAAAAACGTTATAAGGCTCTTAAGTGCCATCTTCGGGCGTAATGAATATTTTATCTGATTTCACTTTTCTCCATTTTTTTTTTTTTTTTTTTTTTGTATAAAAGCTTTTCACATTTAAACTTTAGCTAGACTTTTGCAAACTAATAGACCTTTAAAAAAGTAAAGTTTCAGCAGAAAAATGTATAATAAAAAGAAAAAGGTGCAAAAACTTCCGACGACAGGATGCTATGATATATTAGACTCAGTCGACAATAATTTTTTCGCAGTAATTGAAAATAAAACTCCTTGATAGGCAATGAAACATAAATTTGAATTCTCCTCCTTGCTCCTATAACCAAAATACTTTGAAATAAAAAAAAAATAAAAAAAACTTAAAAGCACACACAAGGACATTTAACTTAAACTCAAGTGAAATTCTTATTCGAATGGGAGTCCCTTTCTTTGAAGATAATTTATGACTTTACTTAATGTTTGGTAAAATCTACTGCTGAAAGTTCTTTTTACTAGCTCTAGTGTTAATGGCTTGACTTTTACGACTATGGTTTGATTTTTTTTTTGCTAAAAGAAAGACACACACAAAACTATACACACAGTTTTTTTTTTGGCATAAGTATAAGAAAGAAAGTTTCAACATAGGATATTTGGAAAAGAAAGTCAAAACAAACGTTGTCGGCTTATTGACGTAAATATTTCTATTTTTGCTAGTAAACTAGGCTTTTTGAGAAGCTTCTCAAACGTAATGCTGTCACTATGGAAGACTTTTTATATCAGGACTGGAAGAGTTATTATATCAGGACGCTAGAAATCAGTTAGAGGTAATTTTGTTTAGTATTTGTATGCAAGCTTGCCATAAACAAACTAATTTTGAAATCAGATTAAAAAGTTGAAAAATTTCTTCGAAATTTCTTCTGCATTCTTGCAGATTAACATCACACACACAGGAATGGTTGAGAGTATAAGTCACTAGGTCTTGGCTCCGTAAGGAGCTGTCGCGCCAATAAATTTATTTATTAATACAAAGAAGTTTTAATACAAACTACTAATAAATACTAATTTCAAGAAATACAATTATGAACTTCCTTATCACGTTCCATGTCTTTATTTGTTAAAAATTTCAGTTAAAAACACATTTATTCACCGGGTGACTCTCAAGTTTGTAAGCCATGAATCCATAAATCAAAGTTCAATTCACGAGTTTTAATTTCCGATCTCTTTAACCCAGAACCTTTTATTATTCCTCATCATCTAACATCTTAAATATAAAAATTACTCCAAGAACCTTACACATACCCTTAAGAAAATTCAAGAAATTGTTAATTGATCCCTTTCCGTACCTTTTTATCTCAAGGATTACCCAAACAAAAAAGAATAAATAGAATTTTGCATTTGAATCACGAACTCCGATAATAATCTGTGGACTATAGCGTTTATAAATCGGATGCGAAAGCTTTAGATACTTTGGTGTCAGTCCCTTTCACAAAAATACAAACACTAAAAAGAAACAACTGCAACAATTTCATAATAGCTATACACAATAAAATTCCCAAAACAGACTACATTCTAATTCTATAAGGACCTAAAAAAGGGAAAGCAAAAAACATGCTCTGCATTTATGACGGCATAAATTAATAGGGCGAAAAAGTCAATTCTAATAATTTTTATTCTCGTCAGGTAGTTTCGACAAAATTGTGGAATTGGATGAATTTTTTTTTTATATTTTTTTCGTTGGCTATTAGGAAATCATCTTGGGATTAAGTGACATGATACAAAGCTCATTTTAATGCAAAAAAAAAAACAAATACGTGGCTTTAGGAATCTATTGTCTGTCGGCGAAATAATGACCATTTGAGAAAAAGGAGATTTTGTTTGATATTTAGAAAGGAATACCTTGCTGTGCCTGCTGAAGCAAAAATCAGGATAAAATGAAAATAATTCGAGAATTTAGAAACAGTATGGTCTGTTACTTCCATACATCCTAGGATCCAATTCAGGATCAATTTTGAAAGCAACTCTTTGAAAATGAAACAGACTGATTAAAACTTGAAAATGTTTTTCCTCTCCTGGATAAGGATTTATGCTTTCTCTATATAATTAGTAACATTTAACTATTTTAATTTAGGGTTTTTGATAAGACTTACCCATAGATACAAACAAAACTCTGAAGTCAAAGAATATATTGCCGCGAATTGACTTAATAAATACAGTAAAATAAATTTTGAAATATTAATGCACAACTTTAACGAAAAATAAGAGTTCTGAATAAATTCCAAGTTTATGGGAAACCAATTTTCTGTAGTTTGTTGTTTTAAGTAAAATTTCATTTCAATGGAAATTGGTATCGTTCTTACCATTATATAATGAGTAAAGATCTTCAGAACATAATCATCATCATCACATTAAAGAATCATTAAACAAGACATTGTCTTTGATATTAAAAAAAAAAATCAATTAAACTTCTTTGTCGGCCATTGAAATTTTGTTAAAAGCATAGAAAAGCCAGAGCAACATCCAAGGCTAAACCATCAAAGTATTTAGACACGTCTCCTGTTTTTTTTTTTTTTAGTGCGTGTCTATAGAATAAGAATTTCACATTTGCATAATGCATTAGTTGAGAAGGTACTCAACCAGGAACACCCCCAAATTGTGTTCACGCGAAAGCCTACCAAACTGAAATTAAATTAAACGATGCGGTTGAAGGTTTACTCCTGAACAGCCTATAAGTATGCTGTGCCAGGGTTTTTGTTTGTCCTTAGAAGAGTCCTGTGTCAGCCTTAAGCTGTGTGCACGATTATTTGCATAATTATTTTGAAGAGCTTCTGTTGATCTGACACTATAGTTTGGCGGTTAACGACAAATAAAGTCTTTAGCATGCCACCTTTTATGTGGTATATATGGGATAATGGGGATAGGGGTTGTCAATACGGATATGAACTAGAGAAATTAAAATAAAACAGCCATCAGGTTAACAAGAATAACTTTTTTGATTTTCTTAATCCTTGTTTTATATTCCTTTGATTCCTTTGAACCATAATTTTTCCACTATTTGCCGAAATTCAACAAAAGTTGTCGCTTTTTTTTGTTTTTTTTATATAAATGATTTTTATTTTTTTTCAACTTACATTTATATCTACTTAAATGCTAGACAAAAATCTTTAAACTAGCTAAAACTATCTTCTTAATTAACTTACTGGCTTTAAGCCATTTTTATTTATTTATAATTTTAATTGTCTTTCGGTCTAAAAATAACTTAAATTTATCTTATCTATATCGGGTTTTATTTTTCACCCAGAAAAAAAAACTGGGTTTACTTTATCGTTTTCTTAATCTATCTTGAACTACTTAAAAACGAACTGAAAATAAACTAAAACTAAACTTAAAAACCTAAAATACTTAAATTTAGAGCAGCCACACAAAGCTTTTTATCTTTTTTTTTTTTATTTTTTGTAGTCTTATATTTTTTTTATATTTTGTGATTCTATAATTTTTTTTGTGCCGCCGCAACTGCGCTACCTAAGTTAATGATAAATGTAGGTCGGCCATAGGTGACATTTCGTCTATGTCGATTGAAAATATCGGGTTTTACCTTTGCCACCAAAATTGGTGTACCTGATAAAGGGCTTAATTCCGATCCCTACGTCACAACTGAAACAGAGGTGCTCTGCTTCGCTCCCATTGAGTTTGTCTCGGTCGTAAAGGAACCGCTAATCGACTGTTCTGCGGCCGACGTGGTTGATCAACGAAATCGACGATCTATCTTGAATCAGCTCTCGACTATTTATAGGAAAGCCTCGTGCGGGATAAAACCACTCGAACGTGTACTTTCAAAATATTCATCTTGGGGGTAGTAAACCCCGAAGATTTGTCCATTAGTTGAGGTCATCGCCCTTGCAATGTGTCCACGAATGAGCTTAATTAAAAAGTTATCTATCCTATTTGTATTGGCCCCGTTGTATAGAACCTCGTTAGAATAACAGTGTTTGTACTATGATTCTGGTGTTCTGTAGAGACCGAGACAAGTCTCTTTCAAACATTCGAATCTTTTCCAATAAAGATGATGCAACGTTGAACCAAACAGGGCATCCGTAGGCAATCGTCGGCCTGATGAGGGCCATGTAGAAAATCCCTTTCAACCTTCTATCAAGGCGGCTACTATAAAATAACCGTCTTGTCAGGGCAAAAGCTCCCTTAGACCTGGCCAGAGCAGCCTCTTTATGTCGATTGAAATATAGATACTGATCCAACCAGATACCAAGGTACTTTACTACATCTTTATTCGCCAGAGGATTTCCATGTGGCCCAGCGATCCCTAGCTTACGCCAGTTCTTTCTCTCAGTTAAATCGTTTCTAAACAGGATAGTTTCACATTTCTGAAAGTTAATTTTCAGCTTCCAATATTAACAGTATTGTTGAATTTTATGGAAATCACGTTGCAAGAGAGTTGATGACTTCAACTTTTGGATTGCATGAGTCAGACTCCCAATGAGATCGCTGGTGCAAATAGTAAAGAGAACCGGCGAGTTCACCGCCCCCTGTTGCAATATATAAAATGTTTTTAATATTAAACGTTGTGGCAGATGTTACATTGCCACTCTTGACAACAAACTGTTTACCACTAACCATGTCGTAAAGCATATATAGCAGTTATGCCCCACCTGGTTAGCTTCAGATATAGACATGGTTAGAAAAACGCATGGTGTCGAAAGCCTTCTCCAAATCAACCAGACAGGCACCCGTGGAACAATGCTAAGAATCAAAAGTTGTCGCTATCTCACGGTAAATTCCGTAATGTGAATTTCTTCATAACCCCAATACCATACATGAAAAGGGTCCTAAGAGCCTCTCGCTCCCTGCCAATAATTCTAAACGATTTTTAGTTTCCGTTGTAATTCTCAGATTTCTCCTAGACAACATTGCTTCCTTAAATGCAGAACTGCTACAATTTTCCTTCTTGAACTTGTATCGCATACCTTCCCAGTCCTAGAGAACGGAGAGGAAGTTGCAGGTATACATATATATATATATATATATATATAATACACATGATAAAATTTCGCATAGACTAATAATTTCTTCTTATCTAGAAAACCATGTTAGTTTCAGATAAACCCTCCCCAATCCAGTCTTAGCTAACTTCGAGGTCCACCAAGGCAGGCAATTAGGTCCTCTCCTTATTATCCACTATTAATGATACTGGATAAAAAGAAAAAAATTATAAATATTGGTTAAAACAAATCAAAACGAAAATATTCTACATATGTACATAAATAGGTGACTAGTCTCGCAAAATTAATTCCAAATTAAAAAAATTTAATATTTAAAATTTTCGCGGGACAAAACCAAGTTTTGCCTATCTCCATTGTTCTTTCTGTCTTCTTCATTACCATTGTTAAGAATCGCAGGAGACAGATCGGTCATCGGATTTCAGTTGTATCATGTAGCAGCATGAGCATGCAGCAGTTTAGCACCGCTCATCACTCAGCAGCAGTAGTGGTGTGGCTTTTCATCTTTAGTGCTCGTTGGTTACATCATCGGCAAGCCCTGTCGAATTGTTTTTTTCTGTTATCAATAAAAAAAATTATTAAATGTAGTTCGATTTGTGATCGTGAATGAAAGTGTCTTAAATTGTCGGGACCGTGAATCGGTACGGTTTACATATTAAATAAAATTGAAGAAGTTTTTGGAATTATTTCCGCTTTTTCTTTTAGAATGTATAGTTTGTCAATACATAAATTCGTTTAGTATGTACGCATAATGTGTTTTTTGCATTGCGTGTGTGTAAATATTTTGATATGAGTGAGCAGAGTAATATTTTTTTTTTAATGTGTTCGTCAAAGTTACAACAGCGAAATCATGTTAGCAACAGAATTATTAATTTAAGAATGTAAGTACTTTTTTATTATTAAAATTTAGAAAAGTGGGACTGTATAACTGTTAGATTCTTAAAACACAGCACGAGTGCGATAACTCCGGTGCCGAAAGGTGAGAACGGTTTTTTTATAGAGGGGTTAAATACAAGCATTTTTTTGCCATGGGAGGTGGTATATCCTGCCCCGTTTTGGAGGTAGGGGTGATTTTCGAAAAAAACAAATAAAATAAATGGAAAAAACAAATATTCAGAAAGAACGGCAACTCTTAAGATAGATTACAATAACGGTTTTAAAAAACCAGAAATCTGTTCTTAAATCCTACATTTAAATTTAATTATTTGTGTCAATAGTTTTCAAAATATTCGCATTCAAACTCAAAATTTTGATAAAAAAAGTAGAACAAATCTTTGCACCAATTTTGTTCAAAATTGTGAAATGGAAAATAAAATGTTCTTTCTGTGATCAATGCTCCTATTAATTCTGAAGAAAACGCAAAAAACTTGCAAAAAATTGAAAATAACTTACAGTACTTTTTTGATATATTTTTAATTTGCTTACATTGCCAGCATTACTGCGGCGTTTAAAAAGTGAGATATGTATGGGGGGCATGCTTCACCCCTGCAAACCCTTGCTTGGCACGATTTGGATTTGGGGTATGTGCGAGTTTGGGTGTATGCTAAATTTCTTTTACAGGAAGTAGAATGCACCTCCTCGTGGTGCATTCTAGGTAACGCTAAATTAATTGCTTTGCTTTACTTTCAAAGATAAACCTTCCTGGCTTTTAAAGCCGTTAAAGTAATGTATTTTAAGTGTTGCCGTTGTTTTTTAATATTTATTTTTTCACTCAAGACATTTTTTTGGAAAATCGCCCCTACCTCCTAAACGGGGCGAGATAATAATAAAAGGCACGACTGGGTCGCACGTACTTGCTCTTATGTGCTAAACCTTTTTAAGTGCAGGCGTCTTTTTGACAAAGATTTTATTTTAATATTTTTTTGTATGACGTGCAACTTCCTTAGAATCGTTTTGGGGTGAAGCTCGAACGAACATGCGTCACGACAAAGGGATAAACACATAGATATATAGGATTGTTAGCTTTTGCAGTTTTTTAGTGTAGTATTATCTTTCCACTTGCTGCTTACTGTTTATAATATAATTTGCTAATAGAAAGATACAAAGGACTTTTTTCAGTTAAATTTTTATTTTGGTATGGACAAATTTGAACAACTGGCATAAAGATTCGTCGGAATCAGCAGTATGGCAATAATGCTAGGTAAAGGGACCTTTAAATGTCGCAATATGGGACCAATGGAATTTATAAAGGATTTAGGTACCTATAATAAGGTTGGAAGGAAGGTAGGTACTAAAATTAAGATACGTGTTCCAGCTACTGTTAAGCGAGTAGGTATAGAGACAATATTAAAAGTTAAAACAGTGGTTTTGTTTATTTATAGGAAGGTGTAAGTAAACTTTTGTTTTCTCGATTGAAATTTTTGCATTCAGTAGTAATCGAATAGTTTTTTTTTATTTGTTAGTTGTTTTTGTGTGTTTATCAAAGGCTTCCTTATTTATTCTGTGCTTTTATAATGATGAAAAATACTTTAAAATACGTAAGTATGTATGTAATGTAGGTTGTCACTTTCTTTTATTTGACTAATGGCTAGGGCTTAGCCGAGCAATATGAAATAAAATGTTGGGGAAAAAAATTTATGAATTCAAAAAAACACTACTCATAACGTTTTTTGGAAAAAATGTTGTAAGTCATCTTATTTCTTTTGCTGTTTTCTATTTTATGAATTTTTCATTTCAAAATCGTTCGACCAGTTTTTTCAAAAAAATGTTTTTTTTGAAAAACTTTTCGAAAACATATTTTAAAATTTTTTTTAGTATGTCAATTTTAAGAAATCTATAGTTTATACTAGGAGAAAAATTTAAAAAAAAATCTATAGATCCGTTTTCAAAATATTCAAAAAACAAAATATTTTTTTTTAAAAAATTATTAAAATTTAAAAAAAAATGTTTTTGAAAATTTTGATAAGCAATATTATTTAGATCACAAAACACTACATATTTTGAAAATTTCATCAAAATCCGTCAATTATTTAACGAGAAAGTCTGATTTTAAAAAACCGGTCATATGGGAGGTACCGTTATAAAACTTTTTCTGAAAAATCCATTAAAATTAAAAGATAGATTTTGCACAGAAAACATCATTCTGAAAGTTTAATCAAAATCGTAGGAGCCGTTTTCGAGAAAAATAAGTTTTTTAATAAAAGTTATATGGCAGGTACCGTTAGTTTTGGAGCTAGAATGCCAATTCGAAAAATAGTCGGGTAGAGCGCTCTAAAAATACTATATACCAAGTTTGAATCAAATCGGCCGAACCGTTTAGGCTGTAGATATCGATACGGACAGACAGACAGACAGACAGACAGACGGACGGAATTTCCGGACCCACTTTTTTTGACTTCTCTATCATCGTAATATCATGTTTGATTGTTAGATATATTTTTTTTTTTTACGAATGCATAACTTGCCTTATAGTCCCTATAATCGCAAGTAAAAAATACTTGTATCTAACCCCTCTACAAAAAACCGTTAATATTTCTTGGCGTCCGTCGGAGTTATCGTACTCTCACCAAAAACATTTCTGATAGCACATAAATTGTCACATATTTTTTAAAATAAATAGTGACTAGCACGTAATTTTGTATATATGTATTTAAAATGTAAGAAAAGTGGGTTAAATGTATAACTCGGTAAGATTTTTAAAAAAACATATAAATATTCTCATATCTTATAAAATTAATAGCGACTAAAGTTGTAACAGAATATTATGGTTGGTTCGGGTAGGTAGTTTGTTAACATGCAGTAAATTTTCTTAATAAATATACTTTATCGGCAATTTATTAATTTAACTTTAAAACGAATAGCTTACAATTAAATTCGCCACATTTTCAATGTGCAATAAAAATGGGCACGACTGGGTCAGTAAGAACAAAATACGTCTTAAATAATAAAGAATTTATAAAAAAAATATTTCGAAAATTATAGGCTGGAATTTGATAAAATCCCGTTTTTTATTTTTAGTTAAACGTTAAAGTTAGTTAAAATTTGTGTAGATTTTGGTATGAAGATTTTTAGAGTTTATTAATATATAGCTGATTATTAAATTTAATTTAATTATAAGTTTTAAAAATATTTAATTTTCAAAAATTAAATTTAAAAAAATTAGGTAATGAATAATAGAACAAAATAATTATTCAAAATTTTGGAATGCAGAATTAATTTGGCTACTTAGATCTTCTAATATATTAAATTTGACAGAAATTCAATGAACGGTTACCGAGATATTCGAAAATTACAAACCCGTTGTATAATAGGTTGCGTTATTAGACTTTTCCGGTAAATTTGGGTTTAACCAAATGATACCTAAGATGTACCTGCAAAAATACTTTCAAAAATGTTCATTGAAATCGTTGGAGCCATTTTCGAGCAAATAAGCTTTTCCTTAACGGTTATATGCCAGATTCCGTTATTTATAGCCCTAAAAATAAAATTCCAAATTTTTCTGAGGAATTCCAAAAGACACACACATACCAAATTAGAAGGCAAGCGCTTAACGCGTTGCAGCTCGTTATACATACAAAAGAACGAAAATAATTCAACAACTCGTAAATGGTTATGCTATTGAAAAAGGGCTTTTGCGTAAATTATAAAACTTTAGCTTATTTTATTATCTACGCACAATTATTGATAAGAAGATATTGTTGTAGTAGCATTTTTTGAGAAAAGTTACGGGAAACTTGTTCTAGTTCATGCCGATGCCGATAAAAAAACCTTTTTTGACTTTTTCGATGAATCTATTATAACTAAAATTGATATTTAAATAGATGTACGATAGGTCAGGTAATGTTGCATTTCAATTTTATACCAGGGCAGGGGATTTTGTATTATTTTTTACAATTTTTCGAAAATCAACTTACAAAATCATTTTTTTTTTTTGAAAATGGCTTGACAGTTTTTGTCTAAATATTTTTTTTAATGTTCGTTGTAATTGTGCTTACTTGCGAAATAGTCTAATATTTAAATCAATGTCACCAAAGAATAAGCAAAATAATAAGCAAAAATCAATGTGTGCAGCGTTCGCACTTTACTGCGAAAATAGTAGGTCAACTGATTTTTTTCTAAATTTTTAATTCTACTGCACCTCTGCGCTTTTCATTCTACTGCGAATTTTCTGATTGAGTTGAAAAGCGGCATTGGTTATAGAAGTCAATATATAACAAAAAGTCCAAACTCAAAAAAAATGTTTCCTGTCATGTAAGTATATCCATGGTTTGGACTTTACTCTATAAGAAGTAGATCTATGTACTTCGCTTTTTATATACTTTCGAATCTAATCAACCACTAAAAATGCCGGGCTTTGCTCATAACCTATTTCGTACCTTAAATTTTATTGAATAGCATTGCTTTTTTAAATCTAAAGATACCTGTGGGTTGCTTTTGCTTGTTCCTTTTTTAGTTTCATGTGTCAAAAGTGTCAATTCCAATTGTATTGCAAGTGACCACTAGACATATTTAAATGAGCAGCATAGAGTAAGATTGCGAATAATGTAAAGCCCATTTTGGATTTACCAAAATTATTGCGTCTTCCAATTGGGTCATTACTTTTAGCCCACCTTGTATAACATCTGTTTTTTAATAAAACTATTGGAAAATATATGTAATTAAGATTCTACTGCTAAATTTTTCGTTTTAGTGCGGTTTTTTATCCGATCTTCTGCGTAATGCGATTCCTCAAATCCCAAGCGTCACTTGTACCTACTCAGTTCATTTTGTGTCTTAAAGAATCTGGCCAAAAAAATAGAGACACGTAGAAAAAAATACGAAATTGCATTTTTTCTGTTCTACTGCCTTCTCTGTAATTCCTGCAACTTATTTGGGTTTTTGTTTGCAACACGAGGTCATTTTAGCTTGGCATAATGCGCGAAACAGATTGAACCAGCAACAGCAACAGCACCAGCAAACAGCAAACAGCGGCCGCCATTATTTTAGAACCAATGTATTTCAATTGCTCAAGTTAGATTAGACCAACAGCCACGTCAACAGCGTCATCAGACCAAAGTCCTAAATTTGCTGTTGCTGTTCCATTGCTACCAACTTTGCGCAAGTGAAATTCAGGGGCAACATACTGCAAAAGAAAACTTCGTATACGAAGACGATGGCAATGTGTTTCAATTTCTTTTGCTGGTCAGCGTGCTGTTTGCTATTGACGGTGCTGGTGATGTCGCTGGTTCAATCTGTTCCGCGCTTAAAAGTTGAAAAGCGATACGGGAAATCGCGAAAGCTATCACAAAAAGATGGCGGCCATCAAATATCACTCACATAGCACATAGAATAGGCATTTTTTGAGTTGTACAAGACTGAGTTTCTAGTGAATATGTCATATGTTTTTTGGTTTTGTTAGAACTTATATAAGTATATATCTAGTAGATGTACATATACCTATAACTTATATTTGAAAAAAATGTTTTGATAGAACCAAATTATATCATTATAAGAACTTGTCCAATCAATCTCTTAATAACTGTGTTAAAGTTTGAAGCCATATATATATTTTTGATATACATAGGCAATATTGAAATTTATTCTTTTTTATTAATTTAACAGGAAAAACAAAAATCTCTGCGTTAAATAATTCTAATAACTCCCTCTCAATATAAACAGAATTGTAATTAGCTTGCAAGAAATGCGCTAACATGCTTCGCATTTGTGAAAGGAAATTACTTTTCCATTTATGAGGAATTTACCGGTTCAAATTAGATCAAGAGACTTACTCCTTACTAGATTCGTAAACTATGGCTTGCATCAGAATGCACACAAGTTAAATGAGCTTTTCAAGCGGAACTAATCAATCGAACATTCCCAACACAAATATGGAAAAGTATGTAATTCAATTAAGTGGAGGAAGAAGTCTTCTACATATTCAGGATTTCAAATAGAAAACATAGTTCCATTACGAATGCCCATAGGGTGTAATTGAATCCAAGTAAAGATTGAGCAATTACAAGGTTTGGACTTTAATGGAAAATACTTATAGTGAGTTAATCAAGTGCATTGTGGAATATGCTTAGCCCTTCCCTAAAAAAAATCTGCTTATGAATTAATGTTCAAGTAAAAGAGCAAGCACTTTCGAAATTAAAAGGGAGTTATCACAAAGTAAATTCAACAGAAATTGTATTCAAATGGGTCTCATTCTTTTTTTCTAAATAAAAAGACGTTTTGTGGTTTTTATCATTTCATTTAATTCTTTATTGTTCCTGTAGTTCTTTAATCAGCCTTACCATGACATTATCTAGCAAGCATGAACACAGCTAAAGCTTATCAAAATAATTGATTTATTTGATAATTTTTCCACATTTGCAATTAATTTACCCCAATCTTCTGAAACAACATTCAAATGACAATATAAAAACTATGATTTAGTTGAGCTCTTACGAAACACGAAAATGTTTGAACTTCTCAATCTGAACTCCAAACTTTGTCTTGAGTGTCTCAGTGCGAGAAATATTTTTTACCTCAAAACCCCAATGTCTGACTTTATCCTGCCTTCCAAAAATTTTAATAATTTCTTAGTATATGTGTTCTTATAACAAATCACATCCTATTTCCCTTCCTTTTTAACGAATAAACTAAAAAAAAAAATCACAGCAGCTTTTTAAAATTCAAATTTTGCTAAGTGTTGGCAACAAAGCGAAGATCTAGAGAGGACAATAACGTCGATGACGAAAAAGACGATAAGAACGATATAACGATAACGATATAAATAAATACGTTCACAATCATTCCTTTTTCACGTCGAAATTATTTAGCAGGGAAGATAAAACTGTCTACGAAACTTTGAGCAGACAGCACGCAAGAAGGGTTGAACTTAAGACATGTCTAACCTAAGTACTAAATTTTAATCCCAGGATATCTGAGTATAAAAGCGAGAGACTAGCAAGAAAGAAGACATTCGAGTTTATGGTTTTACGCATCAAATTCAAATCCCAAGGCAAGATTAAAATAAATCTCTTCTCTCACCATGGAACTGAAATGATGTGGAAAATCTTTGATGTGATTGTTGGCTTGAAAATCGATTTGGAAAAGTTCTTTTAAATATGTACGACTACGAGTGTGTTATGTGTATATTTGTGTAAAGTAAGCAGGCACTCCACGAAACGATACCTCTATATTTATGTGATGCCAAGCAGGACGAACGACACAATCATATGGAACTTGTTCATATTTCCTGTTCCCTGGAGGATATTCGGTTGTTGGGATTTACATTTTTTGTTTTCTGCGTCATATATCTCAGAACGAAAGAAGCACTACTCTATGGATGCAAGAACATAATAGAATTGAAAAGAAATTTAGGCTTGAGGGAAAATGTAGTAGAATACTAATGTGCATTACGATTTTAGCTTTTGAAAGCCTTTATAGAAAATCAATTTACTACTTAAAAAGTCGCTCTAGCTTTTTTCAGTATCTTAAATGCCGAGCTATAAGCAAGCAATTTTACCAAAAACCTATATTACAAAATAATTTTCAATATTTTTTTTTAGGAAGAATTTTCAATATTATTTCATTTCATTACCTAATATCATTTCAATTCGTTGTGTTGCATCTCATTTCATGTCATTTAATTTCGTTTAGTTTTATTTCATTTCATTTCATTTCATTTCATTTTATTTCATTTCATTTCATTTCATTTCACTTCGTTTCATTTTATTTCATTTCATTTCATTTCAGTTTCATTTCATTTCATTTCAATTCATTTCATTTCATTTCGTTTCGTTTCATTTCATTTCATTCAATTTCATTTCATTTCATTATTATTTAATTTTATATTATTTTTGTAAGTTTTGTGAACCTGAACATTAATGTTCTAATTACTTTATAGTTAAGTTCAGAAGGAAAATTAAGGCCAAACAAAAACCTTTCATTAATGCGAAAGATTCTGGGCACTTTAACTTCTTACCCTCTTAAAGTGATATTGAGCACACGCACATTATGTCCATCGCATCGAAAGTATCCTAACTTCTTACTTATTCTTTGCAAATGCACGTGCTGGAAAGTATCAATGTTCTTGTTTCATTTTCACAAGTTTATTTCGTCCTCATTAAGCTTTAGTGCTTTCCTTAATGAATTAAAAAGAAAATTGCCTGAAAATCGTGATTTTATAAACTTCACAGGATGATATCAAAATAACAGAAAACCATTTTATCTTTTGCTTTTAGTATACTTACTTATATACACACTAACTTATAAAAGCCCTATAAAGTAATTAATGTGCATTCAATGTAAAATGTTTGAAAAGAAAAATTAAATGAGATCCGTTCGGCTGCATTGAGATCCTTATATTTTGTTTGTGTTAATTTTATAAGTTAATTAGGATGTCTATATATACTTTTCTTACGTTTTTGCACACAAAGATTCCTTAATATGGAAGACTTCGGAGTCCCTATTTATTTCTTATACAAGAGAACTTCCGTTTTGTAGAATATTTTGTATAAATCAGAACAGTCATGGTTTTCTAAGCCTACCGTTACATGACTCATTCAATTAATTAATTAATTAATTCACAATAGATAATGTATCTACCATTTACTCTCTGCAACCAAACAATTGTGGAGATTCGACTTTTTTTACTTCATTATGTGACTCCCATGGTTATAAATATTGTTGATCGTAAAAAGCTCTTGTTTGAAATTTCCTTTTTTTCTGTTTAGTGTATGATGTACAATGTACATAAATACTCCTGCTTCTTTTTGTGAAAATTTAGAGGATAATACCAAAATCCATGCAGTGCTGAGTAGTTGGGTCTGAGTATATCAAAATATAATAATAATGTTTACAACAGAGTCGAACAAACTTGCTCTTAGGAATGATATTATACAATACTATCTAATAATTTAAATTCGTTTAAGCACTTTTTCACATAACAAACGTTAAATACTAAACTACTGAAATAAGAACGGCAAAAATTAAAACGAATTTTATTGGGACTCTTATTCATCACTTTGTCTTGTTTAATTCCTTTTTCACGATTCTTTTAAGAACAATAACTTGCCTTTAAAATGCATAAACAATAAATCAGAATTAGGGTAAATTTGTGCCGTTTCAGCTATCGAAATGAACTGCATTATTAAAAACTGTTGAATAAGCTTTTCCAAGACTAATAGAAACAAAATATCTATGGAAATGGTTAAATTATTTTGACTTGACATTGTAGAGTAATTCTATTGCAATATCTTTGCAAACGCATTTTAAACTTCATAGCAGATTCTTACTCTTTTTCGACAATTTCTATAGACGAGTCTCTCTGTAAATCACTGTTTCGTATGTACCATGAACCATTAACAATTACTCTTAGGTTTTGTTTTAATATGAGAAAAGTGCTTGCCTAAAGCTTAGTTTGATAAAACCCCAAACAGGTATCCCGTATGCCTATAAAGGTTCCAGAACTTGCTTGTAGATGAGTAGTTTTTGGTATATAACTTCTTAGATTCGAGTAGTTTTCAATTTCGATTCTTGTTCAATATACTTGATATATTAATTGTTGAGTGATTACTTCTAAAAACCAAATTGGTTTTCAGGAATAAGACCTACAAAATACGTGGTAAGGACGACAATGGTCTACAAGACTTATAGATAAACACATTAGTACGGGTGTTTATCAAGTAAGAGCATGGAAGGTTTTTTTTTTTTTTTTTGCTGTGTTCTGAATAAAGGCCTAAGCTCAAGCTTTTCATTTTTCTCAAATTCTAATATATTTGCCTTGTTTTGCTCTTCAAGTCTATCAGGAATCAATGAGTGGCCTGCTCTGGGGTTTCTGTACTTATGGATTGTGATTTTTAAACAGTTCTAACGTTTCGTTCTTTTAAGACATATCTATTTGACATTCCTGCTCTTTTGCATCAGCATCTGAGCCCTACAAATACGTATGCAGATCAGCCGGGTAAATTGTCAAAAACGACAACGAATAATCCTAACAATTGTTAAAATTGCGTATGCAACTTTTTGTCAGTTTGTTTGTAACGCTCTCACGCCTTCACTGCTCACTTAATTGCTTTGATAATATGTACACAGGTACACACTTAAATTACTAAGGTATATTCGTGTGTCGAGTACTTCTTTGTTCCAAGGCTTTAAGCACAATTCACGTCACACACCTCTAAAATGAACGTGATGATTTTTCTTAAAACCCGATGAGATTGGCATTCCCAACCGAAGAGTCTTTTCCCATTCCTAGTACAATGATTAATTGACAACGCACACCTGAACTTGCTAATTTGTAACAACCCTTTCAACTGAAAATAGAATAAACCAATGTTTGTGGTAACGAATACAATGCCATTAAGAGCCTCACTAACCTTTACTTCTCGCCCCTTCAGAACCCCATTCTTTCTCTAGAAATAATATAATTCAAACTTCAATATTAAGATTCATATCGCATCAGACTTTAACATCTTGAATTCATGTGTAGTATAATCATAGAGGGCGTAAAAGGAAACACTTTGGAAACTTTCAAAGGATACTATGAGTGTTTGTAGAGAAAACAGCCATCCTTAGTCGAGTGAAAGACGTACACCACACTATAATCAAAAAGAAATTAGTTCTACTAAATACCTCATAAGGAAAATTAATTTCCATACTACCGTACAACCGTCAACTTTGAAGCTATAATGGTTTCTTGTGACCGTGCGTTGGTGGGGAGAGGTGTCGTGTGTCGTTTAACGCAAGAGGCAAATACATTTTTGCAATATTGAATTAAATTGCATGCTTTTGCAACTTAATGTTTTTTATTATGTTTTTCCTAATTTTATAAAGCTGTATTTGTAATTTAGCGTAGTTATGGTCTAATGATGGCAATAAGCGCACAAAAGTGTCATTAGGTGCCGGTGTCAACTATTATAAGCTGCAATAATAGTAAAGGCTTGTTAGCGTAGGTCACTGAACTTTAATAGATGTTTTGGTTTCTATAGCCTTTCAAATCGCTGAACACTAATACCAAATTGCAGTTTAATTGGTCCTTAGTTTTTATATATTTTTTTAAAGATAATAAGACATTTTTTTTATAGTTTCCAGCTTTGAAATTAGTTTAGGATTTAAAACTGTGTAATAATATTTGCTTCAAAAAAATCAATTTCTCTTAGAAACTATTTGAAGCTCAGACCGCAAGACTAGAACCCATTCTATGCATAGTTACAGCCACACTTTGGCCGCAAACTGGAACCCATTTGTAGGAAAAACTTTTGTTTGGAAATACTGCAAGGCAACTTTTCATATCAAAAATGAAAGTTAAGGATGTGGAAATAAAGACCTAAACTTCTCTCATTAAAAAGTGAAAAATTGTGTTATTGATTCAATTTTTTTTTATTGTATTTTCTGCCGATGTGGTTTGAACTCATGCCAGTATACCATTGTGGGTAAGTGGAGCAGGAACTTCAATTTTTCCAAAGTTAAACAAATTTTTAATAAACTGGCCTAACCGCAGATAAAGGGGGTTTCTAAATATTCACGAGACACAAACACACTCGGTACACCATATCGCCATGCCGGCCATTGTGGTTATATATTGCCACTTTATTTTTTCCCTTCGTTTCCAATTAACGCAAACTATTAAATGGTACAAAGAATCTACTGAAAAAGCATCATGGTAGAAGCCTTCAATTTCTACAGACTTTGAGTATTATGCAAAGGTATTCTTGTATACTTAGTTTGGCTTTACAATTATCCTTTGAGAGGTCTGGAGAAAAAATTGCAGGCTATTGAGTAGTTGAAATATTGCATACGTCACTAGGCTTCATAAAAACATCGAAATCAAAATTATTGGTTCGGATATGAACTCTCTTGAGTGCGAAAAAGGGTGTAGTCATGGACCATAAGAAATAACAAAAGCCATTTATTTGTTTTTTTAAGCCCACATCAATCTATCATCTCCTCGCCTGGATGGTTGTCTTTTGTCTAGTACTTTAACTACATTAGGACCTCAACTACAAAAGAAAGTTTTATCTGGTTCATAGTCCCTTCCTTGGAGTTATATTAAGGACTTGGTTCTCCAGCATAAAAGAAGTGCCGTCGGGGTAAGTAAGCTCATAAGTTATTTAGCAGTTATATAAATTGATTTTTTTTTTACCTGGAGCATTCTTTATCTAATTTCCAGTTCAAAAGTTCATTTACAAACCCTCACGAATTTGCAGCTCGAAAAATTTGTAACTGCTGAACTTTGGAAATTGTTTAAAACCACCATTCGCTCGGAATATAGGTAGAAACAGAATATCGAACCGTTGCCTAAATTCCTAAAACCATCCAACACTTTTAGCTGTTTTCAAACAACGCACAACTAAGACTGGAAACATTGTAATTTGTTAGGATGCGAAAATCTTTTCAGAGGGAATTTCAAACAAAGCAAGGAAACTCAATACCCAAAAAAAAAATCCACCCGGTAAAAGTGCAACTGTGTACTTTTGTAGGCCCGGTAAAATGTCCAAACGATAAAAGAGATTACGACTCTTTCAAAGGATATGCAGTTAGGTGGACGTGGTCGTAGTGTGTTTTTTTTTAAAGGATTTGGTTCCGAACCTTAGCAATCCATCAGGGAAATTTGGAAATTCTCTGTATGCTAAAGCTGTAAATGAACTTCCACAGATTAAGTGCGTTAGAGTGTTTTTCTTATTTTGAAATGATCCGACAGATAGTGCTCTGTCTGCTCCAGAACTCAGTGTGAACCGCAAATTAGAAAAGAAAAGATGCCTCAGGGTGTTAGCTTTGAATAAAACGTCTATCTGACGTTGTTTGTTCTTGTTCTCTTAACCTCTGCCTAAAATGGTTGTAATCTTTCGGTTTGTTTTGCATGTCCTAGAATTTGCATTCTCTGGATATGGTTAGTTGAATTTCCTCCGAATATGTAAGAGTGAGGTACTTTTTGAAACAAGGATTTTGGATTAAAGTTGAAAAAGTAGAGAGCAATGGTAAATGACGCTAGCCTTAAGGTTCTTCACATAATTTGAATTGCTTTTATAGAAAAAAAAATTATAGAAATAAAATGATGTTTTCAAAAACACAGAACAACAACAGCAACAGAAAATCCATCAATGCATTTGTATTGTTTCAATTGAATCCATAAGAAACAACCCAGAATAAGGATTTCGGTACTAGCTCTATAGCATGTGTGGAGAAAATAAATGAAGTGAAATGTTGACATGGAAATTGCTTTCGATAACCAAAGTACGATGTCATTCGCAAAATTACGCATCCTGCATCAGCAATATTTTGTGTTTGTGTGTGTTTGTGACATCCGATGGAACATTTGCTAGATTAAATTGTTTCGATCACTATTTCCATTTCATTTAATATCGGTTTGACGCTTTCTGGTTTTCTTTTTTTGTTTATTTGGGAAGCGGTGGAAAGAAGGTACTCCTTTGGAGTTCCAAGAACTGCTGTAATGTGTTGAAATGTAGGAGCAGGTTCCTCATTTGATGGGTTGTTCAAATGTTACTATCTGCAGCAAGTTTCATGTTATAATTTTCTCAAAATTATTACTGCTACTATAACCACTGATACCTACCTCCAAAATGACTTTCTAATTAACTATTATTTAAAAAGAAAAAGAAGCTTTTCGTATTAAAAGAATGGTCAAGAAAACTGGAACAATGTTCTTTAGACTAAAAAAAATTCTTATATTTCTATCGCCTACACTTCTATATACTTGGATGACATAGATAAATGTTTGTAATTTCCAGTATTGAAATAGTTAACATAAATCATCGAAAACATCCTTCGTATTTTCAGGAACAAACTCCTCTTTAACTCCAAAAATAATATTTACTACTGTCCACTTTGTACTCATATGTCATATCATAAACATGATCATCATATCTGCAGCATAAGCTGCCTGCCTTTATGCATATTTAAACCATAGCTAAATACAACAAAATTCATGTAGCAGTTCAGTATTTTTCACATTTGAGTGACGTTTTTGAAAGTTTTTTGTGACTTTTCGACAAATGAGGATGAACTCTTGTCTCTTGCAACAACTTCACTTCAAATTATTCGCCATGTTCAGTTCATGTTGTATCTACATCTATACTCCTAAAGGTTTCCAAGCCTTCCCGCACTGAATAAAGTAGAAAATTGTTCCAAATTCTAGTTTCTACATTTGAAGGATTTAAGTTTTTTCTGCTGCAGTAACATTGTTAACTGCTTTCGAAAATTCGTAGATCTAGATACATTATACATTTGGATGTTGGGATTTTTTCTGTGTCTAAGTTCAAAAGTCTGAAACATTAAAATGGTTTCCCAGTTAATTGCAGAAAGTAGGGAAATAAAATAACATTGAATCTTTTTCCAGATATAAAAAAGAAAGTATTTTCCCTCAAACTTTCAAGGTAAATGTTGAGTCAAACCTCTAACTTTCAAGGACCTCTTCCGTTCTACCTGGTTATTTTATACTGCTACTTTATATAACTACATTACCAACTTACTGACTAAGACGAGTGAAAACATTTCCACCCCAATTTATGAATCGCACCAAGGGATTTTTCTCTGCCATCGCATCGTGAGGCTCATACAAATCACTTATTTATATGGTTTCGGATGGCATAATGGCACTTATGAGGATATCGAGGTGCTGACTGAAAGGATACACTGAGCACCAAAGGGTACTCTCTTAAAAGTGTTTATGAATATTTTCATTATTTTGCCTTTGTCCTTTTTTGGTTGTTTGTTATTGTTACTGTGAAGGACTATCCAATTTAGGAAATATGTTTTACGACGACTTTTATGCTGGTATTTTATGCGATTAGGACATGCTGCTATTATATTGTGATTGTAAGCAATAACACGCACATCATCGTCGAACGTACGCGTTGTTGTACTCAAAAAAGTGAACATGTGTCAAAATACTGGGGATAAGTACGAAACTATTTGTTTGACCAGGAAATTTGGAAATTATATGATCGCAATCAAGGCTAAATCAAAAGTTCTTTTATGGCATTTGAAATCCCTGTTTATGAGTTTAAATAAGCCTTTTAGCTTGATTAAATATCCAGCCAATCAACAACAGAATTATGCCAATTGTGCTTAATAAAAAAAATGTCACATTCTCCTCACCAGGAGAGGAGGTTAATTTGTGAATCAGGCACTTCACCATTGACAACGTCGTCTTGATCCGCGTCTTAAAATAAATGAGTTCCGAGGGTCTATAATTGGTACGGACAAGTCCTTATAGATGAATTGATGTTGGAATTGAATTTTGTTTAGCCAAAAATGGGCCTATTTGGGATAGATGATTTTGTTGGCAAAAATCAGAATGTTCAGCGAATTTATTTTTTTTTGATCGCTTCTGTACCATTTTGTACATATGTAGGTCAAAATCCAAATGCAAAATATTGCGGGTTAATTCTCTGTCAAATCAAAATTTCACTGATGGGTACGGAATTAATATTGTTAGGTTTCTCACCAATATTCGCGGACATTTTTCTTCTCATTCTAATCAACATATATGTGACCGAATTTAATTTAATAAGTGACATACAAATAAATGTTCGGTATGTACAAACATACATACGTATGTATGTATTTTAATTCCTATTTCAAGAAGAAAATAAAAAAAATGTTTGAATAAAATCGGAGAGTTTCATGTTGGTTTAATACAAATAAATGTCAAAAATTACATTACTTTTGATAGAATACTGGTGGACCTTTTGTGCGTGCTTGTCAGTTTTTTTCTCGTCTCTCGCGAACTGACAATATGTCATTCGCATGTTTTGTTTGCTGTATCATATTTTTAAATAAATAATCAAACGTTTACACACGGGCCTATTTAGTTATGAAGAAGCCTTACCAAGGACTGTCATTTCAAAAGAAAGACGAATTTTCTTGTATAATTTTATTGTACTGAGTTAGCAAAATGGAGCATTATTGGGGAGAGTACGATAAGTAAAAAATATTCTAAAAATATTCAATATTGTTGAAGAACAAAATCAGCAATTTGCATTTTTGAGAAAAAATAACTGGCCTTGCTAGCTCAATTTCAATTTACAACTCAGTAAGAAGAGAAAAACAAAGTTTTTTAGAGTCTGCTGAAAAATTGTGCTTACTTTTTTTCGAAATCTAGTGATTAGTTAAATTTTGAGATCTTCCTGAAAAATTCTGAAATGACTAAATTATATTGTTCTGCGTAAGATCATTAATTTCTCCTGATGTTAAGCAACAATCTCTAGCTTGGCCTATTATTTCATGAATATAACTGTCGTCGTACAGTTATTCAGTTTTCCAATACGACCGCAACAGGTCGATGCCAAAATTAATAAAAAAAATTGTGTATTTTGTAATTGTAAATTAAGTGTCATATTTTTAAAAACAAACATTGAACTATTTTTCTAGCTATGCGCAAACAAATTTTATAATAATTTATTACTGAGAAATTTATTGAAAAACCTTGAATATTAATTAAAAATTTTTCTTGAAAAATGTTGATTGAATTCCGCCGAGTCCGTATCTCCTTCTCATGGACTGACAAGTGAAGCGATTATCCTCCTATTTTTACCACCGAAATTAAATCGAAACAAAACACTAAGCAATGATTGGTTCTGTTCTACTTAGATAACACGATTCCTTGAAACTAATTGCTCTCAAGTTCAAAAACACCCCCATTCTCCCAATTGCAACCATCAACGCACACTGGGTCGTTCCCAAAGACCTTTCAGTTGATTTACCCTTTTCGTACCACATAGCCAGCATTTTCGAGCAGGTTCTGCCTAAACCAGACAAATATCCGCAGTTAAATTTAACCTCTATTGTTACCACTTGTAGTTGAAAATGAAACATACTGCAAGCTTTTGAAAAGTTTACCGATCGGCTGGTGGAGCGATTTTTCCATAGATAAAGGGATACTGTAAAACTAACCTTTTTCCTAAACAATGATACTTTCACTTTGTATAGCGAGTCTTGTTGTTGTTCTTGTTGATATGTTTTTCTTCCTTTTTTTCAATTAAGCCTCGAATAGCACTTCTACTATCCTGATTGCATTGGTTTAAGCTAGGACATCAGGAGTAGGGCAACATCACCATCAGAGAGAACCCAGAGAATGAGAAGTATTCAATTTCATTCTCGGTAAAATGGCAAATAACAACAAAGGTAACTGTTATGGGAATTGAAATGCTAAATTGTTGTCACAGTTGTTTGCTGAAATGTGAACCTATTGTGCCATTCAAACTAACTCTCTGGGTATCAGTGTCATCCTTAATTGGCAAATGATTGCCAATCAATAAATGCAGAGCGAGAAACAGGCTTTAGAATACTATACCGGAGCCGGTTGCCCGTTTTTTGGATATGAATACGCTAGAGATACGAGTGTGTTTGTGGTACTGCTAGTTGTGGAAATTAAATGAATTGAATTTTATGATATCTACTTAGTTTAAAGGGCTATCTAAATAGAGGATGTTGTTTTTCTCTTTTTATATACCTCAGAGTGGGTTAGATATGTACATATTTACAGGGTGGTTTTTGACTGTTAAATGGCTTTTAAGAGCCATTAATTGAGGACATACTTGAATTGAGTTAAACATACGGTGGTTATTTAATTTAAATTAGCATCTTTGAAGTAGGTGGATACAAACTTACAATCTTTAAATGAACCAATAGTCCAGAAAAACAATAACTCCTTTACAATTATTCGACATCTAAATACTGAAAGCTTTGGAAAAAATTATGTTTTTCCCATAAAAAAAAAACTAAAACACCTGTGCTCCTGAGTTAGAGATATTTAGGTAATTAAAATTCCATTCCAAGTAGCAAACAAATATCTTCATTTTATAGACATGTTCCGATCTACCCACCCAAAAGCATAGACCAAAAATATATTTTAACAACTGACATTGAGATTAAATATTTCATTTAGCTTTTAGAGTAGATATATATATTTATCAGACCTCAATCTCACACAATCGTACTTCTTGTCTTTATTATATTCGGAAAATGCTTACAAATTAATCCACAGGAAATATAATAATAAATTAAATGCATTTTCAAAACGAAAACCAGGTTTTCTCAGAAAATCAAAACAATAACCAACTTAAAAGTTCTCCTTAATTTTTTCATTTCCATTAGCACTTTGCATTAGGGTATTTTGAATTCTTGGTAGTAAAATGGTATTGGATGAATTTTGCCTCCGAACGTGGCGTCAAGCTTAATGTCTCATTTCATTGAAGCGATTACTCCATTAAGGTATCCATTATACTTTTAATCTCATGTGAATCGAAGCATGTGACAACTGATATTATACTATAATGTAACGAATCCCATTTGGTACTGATTAAAATCCTTTTTTTTAATTTAGTGCTCTC
This sequence comes from Platycheirus rosarum, assembly GCA_963971375.1. NCBI lineage: Eukaryota > Metazoa > Arthropoda > Insecta > Diptera > Syrphidae > Platycheirus > Platycheirus rosarum. The sequence goes on from OZ020508.1 coordinate 135,461,652, forward strand.
CAAATTAATTAAACATTATTCTTGAAAAAATCGTATTTATTTCATTTTGTGGCCTACCAAGATTTTTTGATTGTATTTCTATCGAGCGGATTTATTTAAATTTTTTATTCGAATAATTTTCTTTGTAAGGGTAAATTGTTAAAGTTAACATCATATTTTGGACAGTGTTGTGATTAGGTTAACTTAATATTTTTTAAAGCCTTTATATGAATTCACTGTCAAAATTTCAAGTATCAAAGAAGAAATTTTGTTTACCATACCAGGTAATTTTGTGGTTGGTCTTAACAGACAGTTTATTAGGAGTTCTAAGATATGTGAACGATTTTCGCTTTTTTTAATCGAATAAACTGAAATATATTTTAATGATAGAAAAAGAAAGTCAACTTGCTGTCCCTGATTGTATATCACGTGATGGTATGTCAAGAGGTGTTCTTCCATGTTGCGCAACATTTTTCATCAAACATTTTCTTCAGGACACTTTCAGAACAGATATAGAAGACGGCATTTGTCCAACCAGACCTAAAAAGCTGTATCTTCTCTACACTCTCACATTATCGGTTAAAACTCAAACGTTCTTTCCTTACAAAGTCATGGAAACACTGACAAATGTTTAATTAAGGAATTGTTAAGGATCAAAAGCTCCTTAATGACTTCCAGTGCGTCTTCCGAAGTAAAACATTATCTAGAAATAAGATAGTTATGTGTTATTTTTAATATAAAAATAAAACAACCGTCGCGGTTTGTGGTTACATCAAAACTCCACTCTAGTTCTAGAGACCAACCTGGAACTTCATGAACTTCCAAAATGCATTTCTCAGCTTTGACCTACTGAGTTGCATTCTGGAAGTTGGCTTGCCCCACTGAGCGTTTTGTCACATTAAGTGTGACACAATTTAATTATTAAAAAATTATTTCATTATTTGTTTATTTATTTTGACACAAACTATTATAATGGAGGAATAAATTATTATTAGCTCTTACACCCGGGCAGAGGTGATATTGAAGACTGCTGTACTGTTGTTTGTTTGGGTCCGCGGTGTTGCAGGGGCACGTCTCTTTGGCGTTTGGTTAATATTCAGTTCACGGAGTGGTAGACATGTTAGTGATGGTGTTTTTGTTCTAGTGGACTTTATGAATTTTGATCTGGATCGAAAACAACGGACTAGAAATATGACGATGACAGCAACTGCTCCCAAAGTGACCATCGACATTTTGGATTAACGGTGTACTGATAACTCCCAATCTTGATCTGCCGCTCTACGTTCTGCATTCAGTAGGTTCCAACCTTTTTCCAGCTCTTCTATACTCTTTTTTTCAGTATTGAGGTCGTTGGAAAAATGTTTGTGATTTCCGATACGTATGGGAAGAAGTTTTGGTGTAGATGCTTCTTGGGCTGGAACCAAGCTTGCTTGTAATGCTTGCACAAGTTCCGAGTGGTCCACCATTGGTTGTTTGTATTCGGTGGAGACCTCAGAGTGATACTCGTAAAACAGCTTAAGTCCCTTGGCACTGGCTTCGTATGGCAACTCCATTTTAAGGATTCCTAAACCGTATATTGCTGGTTGGCACACTTCAAGTTCAAAACAAAGGTATCCTTAACTTTAAATAGCCACTCGTTCGAAGCTGTCATGTTCAGGAAGATTCCTTTGCTGGCTGGAACTACAGAGTATATACATGTAACTTTAAACGTAGCTGCGTGTTGGAGGAGTTCTAAAAGCCAATCATTTGAACCTTATGTGAGTACTAGGTATTGGCATACTGCTATATCTTTTGTCGTATCTACTATTCATTTAGGAAATCAAATAGGAGAAAACGGGAAAACTGTTCATCATTCAGCATTACAAAATTATCGCGGTTATCAGATTCCGCGATGTATTTGAACTTTGTGTCGATGATCAATCATATCCCATCGTTCGTCAAACACTGTTGGCAAGGCGTACACTTTGTGTATGTTGGAGCGCAAAGAGTCTGGTAGTGGAAGCGTTACTTTCACAAGCAGGTTTCCCTGAGTTGTAGAGTTGTTTTGGCCGCTGAATGTATGATGCTCTCGAATGACAGCCCTCCTTCGAAGGGGATGCATCTTAGCAAGTCAGTAAGTTCAGGACAAGAGGATAGAGTTTATTTTTGTAGAGATAATCTACTATTGAAAGCTCCAGGGCTTGTTGATTTTGGATCTCCATTATTTTTTCGGGAATCACTGATGTCATTGCATTGGTTTCGCTTCTTAACTTCAACATTGAGACTTCCTTGTTTGTGTTTTGACTATATTCAAGGAGAGTCTCATTTAAATTTCCCACACCTGCCATGATATTTTCTATCTCTTCTGCCAGTTGAGCTATAGGCTTGCTCAATGTGTCGAAATTTGATTTCATGACTGTCATTTGATGGTGCATTAATTGAAACGATTCCTTATCCTTTTTATGAAGGAATTCCAGCTGATGGTAGACCTTCCTAGCATCCTCGCTGTCCATCGTTCCGAAAGCCCATTTCGAAAAACCTCCGACAAAATCCAGTGCACGCTTTTGACGATTTGAGTGTATTTATTTCCTCAGGCGATTTGCAGTTTGCTGAAGGTTCATTACATTTGTCTCCGTCTCTTGGACTATCAATCGACAATAACGCTGAAAGTCGGCATCCGGAATGCTGCTGCACATATTTTCTAGTCTTCTGTCACACTTCTCTACTATTTGAATCACCATTTCGTAGTCAATTGGTGTGAACCTTTTTAATATTGTCAAAGTATCACTATAGAAGACCGCGTGTTCTACCGTTTTGAATACTACCAGTGAATTCTCTTGTAACCATGTCATCTTGCAGGGTTTCTGTGACTGCCCGGGGTAGATGTTTATAATTAACATATACATAGTTATTTCAAAACGATATAAATTGAACATTTGTTTGTGCTTACTGTAATACCTGACTAATCTTTAATGTTTAATATTTAACATGAAATACTTTTAAATTTATATAATTAGAAATAAAAAAAAAATAAATGAAAAATTGAATTCCCCTTGTTTTCCCTTGATAAATACTAAAAAGAAAGATAAAAATTGTTAAAAAATTGTAGTTGAAGAAAAATAATAATACATATTTGTTTTTTTTTTCTTTTTAATTCTCCTTTTGGTGTTTCTTTGTTGGCATTAAATGGTTGTTATGAAAAAAAAACTTTTAATTGATTGTTGTGGACCCTTTTAATTTTGCTGCCCATTTTAATTCTCGTATTCACATCACCTGTTGAAATTATTTAAAATGGCCCCAACCAGATAGGGGAAAATTTATTTTTCCTTGCGGGATTTTTCAACAAAACATTTTGCCCCAATTTAAAAACAATGGTTTTAGCACCCTTATCGTAGTTAACCTTCGATTTAATCTTAGCCCTCTCAAGATTCTTCAGCCGTAGAAGATAATCATCTGCGTTATAAAGTGGCGTGGTTTTTCTGTTCAGGTTAGTTGGCATTTCGAAATTAAAACCAAATAAAGCATTTAAAGGGGTTAGCTGGGTACCGGTATGAACGTAGTTGTTATGAACATGCATGGCCTGTCTTAACCACTGGTCCAAATTTCTTTCGTCTTTTACCACAAAAGATCTAAGATATTCGGCCAGGGGTCTATAACTTCGCTCCAATGAACCATTGGCTTGAGGATGGTACGCTGTCGTGTGAAGTTTCTTCACACCTTGTAACTTGCATTTCTGCGAAAAAATCTTCGACGTGAAGTTTGCACCATTATCAGTGACAAGTATCTTTGGAATTCTGTATCTTGTCACGATTTGTTCATAAAAGACTCTAGCCACTATCGAAGCTTCCATATCAGGAAGAGCCGCACAGTCCATGAACTTTGTTAAGTCATCCTGAAAAGTCAAAATATACCTGTTTCCCGAATAAGACAGGGGAAGACCACATACAATGTCCATATAAACCTTGTCAAAAGGTAGACTTGGAGTGTCAGTTATCACCATGGGCATTTTATAAGTGGGAGTACACTTATTCTGCTGGCACTGTGGACAATTTTTAACGAAACTTGTAACGTCCTTGGACATACATTTCAATTTAAATAGTTGTCTAATACGAGCCAGCGTTTTCTTATACCCTTGATGACCTCCGAGTGCTGAATTATGAAAATCCTTTAACACCGTTTCGATCTCTTTCCGGTCTGTTAACAATTCAGGGGATTTGGGTTTTTCGATAATATTGGGATCGTTTTTAGGTTTCGGTAGATTCTTGTTTGTTTGGTTTTGTTGAGCTGGCGAAATTAAAAAGGGATTCTTAGATGCTTGTGCCCGAGTTATTGCCAGACTACCTAACGGTTGCGCCAAAATGTTATGTGTTATTTTTAATATCAAAATAAAACAACCCTCACTCTAGTTCTAGAGACCAACCTGCAACTTCATGAACTTCCAAAATGCATTACTCAGCTTTGACCTACTGAGTTGCATTCTGGAAATTGGCTTGACCCACTGAGCGTTGTGTCACATTAAGTGTGACACAAAGCTGCTGTTATGCATTATTTTATTAATATAATAAAGTGGAGCAGGTCAGCTCTGGGTGATGCAATATGGGCATAACAAGATAAATTACCAGTGAAAGTCGAACCAACCTTAATTCCACGTTAATTTATTCAAAGCAAGATTGTCACACTAGATATATGTCAAAACATTTGACAAAATTTACAACTCAGCTCTAATATAAAGCATTCCTTTTAATTCAGCATAAGCACTTCTTTTTTATTGGTATTTATCTCTTTTACCGTTGAATTCAAGTTATTTTGGGTGATTTAAGGCCAATTCAGTAAAATCAATGCTGGTGTCCATCAAGGCTATTTTTCTCCTATTATTTTTGTCTTTTTATAAAAGATTTTATAACAGGCATTGAGGAACCTGAGAAGCTTTTTGTAGTACTTTTTAAAATTTATTATTTATTATTATTATTATTTATTATCATTTATTATTATTTTTATTATTTAGATTTATTTTTTTAGCTATGTGGATTATACAAAATATACTGCAACAACAAAAACTATTGCTAGTTGTTTGTTGTTGTTTTTTTTGTAGAGTTTTTGTTAAATTAAATCCAATAATTGACTTTGCTGGTCCACGAGCAAAACCATCAGATTTAGGTGCATAACTTTAACCAAAATTCACTAAAAGAAAGATAACTCACTATTGCTTTCTGCAATGTGTTTAATGAAGAGTCGATAATCATCGACATATTTTGTGCGTCTTAGAAGAGCATGAACGGTCTAACTCATGAGCCCACCGTTCATGCTTGTGCATTATATAAGGACTTAGTGTTCGAATTTTGACAATTTGAAGCTAGTGTATAGTAACATTTAGTCGGTTATAGAATTGTGCGAACTAAAGTCAAGAAAAGCTGAGGAAAGTAAAGAACAGAAAAAAAGAAAAGAAAAGAATATAAAAAAGAAAATAAAAGAAAAGTAAAGTCCAATAAGTTACATATTTTCAATTACTTACTTACTTACTTAGGTGGCGCTACAGTTCGGGACGAACCTGGGCCTCAACCAACATGCCTCTCCAGCCAACTCGGTCTTTGGCTAGCTGCCTCCAGTTTTGCACTCCAAGTTGGTTGAGGTCGTCCTCCACTTGAGCGCGCCACCTAAGGCGAGGTCTTCTTTGACTGCGTCTACCCTCTGGGATGGAATCGAAGATCCTGCGAGCCGGAGCATTGTTGTCCATTCGCTCTACATGACCTAGCCATCTTAAACGTGATATGCGTATTTTTTTGACCAGGTCAATGTCGCTGTACAGCTCGTATAGTTCTTTGTTGAACCTTCTCCTCCAAAGCCCGTTAACGCAGATAGGGCCAAAAATCTTTCGAAGAATCTTACGCTCGAAACGACTAAGGATATCTTCATCCGCTTTAGATAGAGTCCATGCCTCGGCGCCATAGAGCAGGACTGGGATGATTAGGGTCTGATACAGAGTCTCCTTTGTCTGTCGAGAGAGGTCTTTGCTACTCAATTGCCTTCCTAGCCCATAGAAACAGCGATTGGCAAGAGTAATTCTTCGCTTTATTTCTGACGAGATGTTGTTGTCAGATGTTATAGCGGATCCGAGGTACACAAAGTCCCTAACTACCTCAAAGTTGTACCTGTCTATTGTGATGTTTTGTCCAATCCGCAATGTGTTGTGTGTCCCTTTTTGTGGACAGCAGGTACTTCGTTTTGGCCTCATTGCCTGCTTGTCCCATCTTAGCCGCTTCAGCTTCAATGCTAGCAAACGTTCCAGTGACAGCTCGCCGAGTTCTGCCAATGATGTCTATGTCGTCAGCGTATGCTAGCAATTGCACAGACTAGAAAAAAATTGTCCCACTACAAGAAATCGCACGATAGCGCATCACCTTGTCGGAATCCTTTTTTGACGTCAAAAGCTTCTGTGAGGTCAGAACCAACCTTGACAGAGCAGCGAGAGTTCTCCATCGTCATCCTGCACAGTCGGACGAGTTTTGTGGGAATGCCAAAACCTGACATGGCTCTGTATAGCTCGTCTCTATAAATGCTATCGTACGCGGCCTTCAAATCGATAAAGAGGTGGTGGGTATCGATTTGGAATTCTTGGGTGGTTTCTAGGATCTGCCGTAGGGTGAACATTTGATCGATTGTGGACTTTCCTGGTCTGAAACCACACTAATAGGGGCCAATCAGGTTGCTGACGAAAGGTTTCAGGCGTTCACATAGTACGGCAGAGAGGATCTTGTAGGCGATATTCAGGAGACTTATTCCTCTATAGTTGGCGCAGTTTAGAGGGTCTCCTTTCTTGTGGATCGGGCAAACGATGCTGAGGTTCCATTCATCAGGCATACTTTCTTCTGACCAAACTTTAGAGATGAGTTGGTGTATGCACTCCACCAGGTCATCTCCGGCTGCTTTAAAAAGTGACAGCGGGATTTTGGCCTTCATCGCCGTTTAACAGTCTGCAGAAATGGTCCTTCCATGTACTCAGCACCGACTGTGACTCTACTACGAGGTTTCCATTCCTATCTCTACAGGCTTCTGTGCGGGATTTTTTTCCTTGGCATGTTCTTTTTACCTGTTGGTAAAACTTCCGCACGTTGTTCCTGGAGTAGCATCTCTCAATATCTTCGATCGCGCGCTTCTCATGCTCTCTTTTTTTCTTTTGGAGAAGCCGGTGTTCTTCCCGTCTTTTCTGCTCGTAAAGCTCGCGAGCAGCTCTCGTCTTTCTTTGCAGCGTCGCTTTATATGCCTCTTGTTTGGCTGCATGGGCCTGCCTGCATTCGTCATCAAACCAGAGGTTTCGTGGTGGTGGTCTGGTGAAACCTAGCACATCAGTTGCGGCATCTCTGATGGCTTGTTGGCAGTGTTGCCACTGATCTTCGGCACTTGATGCTGGCGGTACTGGATTTCTTGAGTTCAAGGTTATTCGCATTCTTACCTTTGCTGCAACAAGGTAGTGATCCGAGTCGATGTTAGCTGCTCGGAAGGTGCGAACATCCAATATACTGGAGGCGTGTCTTGCATCGATCGCAACGTGATCAATCTGATTGACGGTTCTTTGATCTGGGTGTCGCCAAGTCCTTTTGTGTGTATGGAGATGAGGAAACCGTGTGCTTGCAATGGTGACGTTATGTGCCGCTGCGAAGTCAATTAGCCTAAGTCCATTTTCAGACGTTGTGTCGTGTAGGCTATGTCAGTCCTACCAAAGATTTCCTCTTTACCTATTTTGGCATTAAAATCGCCTAGTACGATCTTAACGTCGTATTTAGGGCATTGCTCATAGGTTTTGTCGAGGAGCTCATAGAAGTCATCCTTGGTGGCGTCATCTTTGTCCTCTGTGGGGGCATGAGCGCATATTAGGCTAATGTTGGCGAATTTAGCCTTGATACGGATTGTCACAAGTCGCTCACTTACATGTCGAAAGCCCAAGACTTCTTGCCTAAGTATACCGCTTATGACGAATCCGCACCCAAATAAACGCTGTGGTCTTCTTGCGCAATCACCGTAGTACACGTCACAGTTTTTCATCCTCCTTTTGCCCGGCCCATTCCATCGCACTTCCTGGATGGAATTTTCAATTATCAAAATCAAAAAATCCTCATTCAGGAAATAATTTCGCATGTTAATCATTCCCTATTGAGAAAGTCCATGATAAATCAAAATCGATCATTTTAAGTTACGCTAAATGCTTAATTTCTTCTAGGGTACGATAAATGGTATCAGGATACAAATCCACTGAACAGATGCACGCGACGTTCTTCCGAAAACTCACAATCACAAGGTTAAGTGAACATTTGCAAATTTCAACAAATTTCCAAATCTTCTTGTTGGTCAAAATAATATAAAGTAATTATAATCTCCTCACGACTTTTCAATTAATAACCCAACACTTACTCCAACTATTCTGGCTTGGTCTGTCTTAATCTCCTATTAAGGATGTTTTCTCTCAATTTTCTTGTAATCATCGAAATGGCTCTATGTAGTGCATAGAAGGTTTACAATGGACAAGCCAACCATTACAAGCATAAGGCTTGAACTCGCAATAAGATCATTATTTTGAACGAACATGGACTGGACATGGACAACATAATACGAAACAAGTTAACTTCCTTCCAGTAATGTGGTTTGAGTCCTGTCCTGGGAAGAAAATTTGTTCAACATAACTATAACTAACGACGTATTTTTGTGTTCTTGTTTAAGCATTTTTTTTTGTTTGATATTATCTACTTAATCAGTTATTTTTGAGTTGGTGTATTTAACGATAGAAAAATATATCTTTATTATTCAAGTAAATGAGCTTCAAGAATTAACGGATGTGTTCTTTGGATAAAGAGTAATTTAAACATACATTGATTGAAAAAAAAATGTGTTTAACATTCAAGTTCCTATTTAAATACCACAGCTCCTAAAATAATTTACTAAATAAAATATTGGGAGATGGGGAAGATGCGCATGTTAGCGAACTCTTATTGGTATTTCAGTCCTTATGCTTAAAATTTCCTCACCGTGCAAAAAGTTTGAAAGGAAATATTTTTGTGGTGTTAAGACAGTTCAATTATAATTTCCATTTACCAACTTAGGATAAGCATAATTATACAAGAGGTACGAGAAACGCGTTTGTTGCAAAATACTAATTTTATACCCCAAACCTAACTTTTTAACGAAGCAGAAGTAATTTTAAGTTATGACTCTTAATTAAATCCCATTCACAATTCCTAGTTCCTCCTTTCTTATTTCCTCAGGTTTCTAAATTTATAGGTTTAATCCAACAAACTAACAGCCATCAATTTAATATGCTTTTCTTCACATTTAACATTTTTCCTAATTACATCAGCAGTTTCTTATTTTATTTCTAAGAAAATGCCGGAAAAATTAACTTGATTTATTCCCACTGGACCTCTTGGTCTTCAAGATCAGAAACTTTCACTCTGAGCAAGACTATTGCGAAAATTGGCTTATTGGTTTCATCAAACTAAAGGGCCTTTTCCGTTTCACTTGTAGGGGTCTTGTATTTTTTCTTTTCTTGTTTTGGTTGTTCAGCTTTAGCTTTCGCTTCACTGGAAATTGTTTATTTTTAATGATAGTGAGAGTCTTTTACATTTTCATATTTTTTTTTTGCTGATACAACAGACGTTAACTTAGCTACTTCTTGGAAAATCTTATCGGAAAATACAGCGGCGTTAGTGCTGTTGGTGAAACAAAAACAAAACGGTTAAAGTTATAGTTTTCTTTGAAGGGTCTCGAAACATAGTTTGTGGTTCAAAATTAGAAGTTAACAATCGAATTTATATGTAAAGCTTAATTGCTTGTGTTATGATTTTGGTTTTAACTTATTCAAGCAAACTTCTGAAATTCTTATTAAGAGCTTTCTTTTTTAAAATTACATCAAATGACTTTAAAAGTAATTCATCATTTATTTACGTTGCTTAATACAAAAAATCAGCTTTCATTCGACGACAAATGAAATAAGCATTATGTATCCTTAAAATGTCAAGGACGTATTAAAAGATTTTCTGCCAGCAGAATTCTTGATCGCTAATGTAATTTCCTTTTGAAAATTAACATTTTTTCTCATTACGATGAGAGACGGTGTATCATTATGGTCGGAGACTTAAAAAGTAACTCAAAAAAGTGTTCGAGTTGGTTTGGTTATCATCAGCGTTGTCGCCGTCACTGCGTCATTTAATGTTCTTCGTCGCTATCAGATAAACAAATTTCATTAAGTGCTCCAGGGTAAGATATATTCTCATAGAAATAATATTCTTTTACATCCCCGAACCGGATGTCGCAGTTATTTACGACAGATCCCGCACACCTTAAGCGAATTCAGGAGCGAGAGATGAAAATAAATTAAAAATTAATTTATCTCCTTACCTACAGCTAAAGAATGATGCTCTCTGGAACCGCATTTTTTGTAAAAAAAACAAGTACATTCAATTATTGGATAATATAATGTTTCTCACGCAACGGAGGTCTTACAAAATATGATCCTTTATGTTTGTGTGGCTGCACTAATACAATTTATTTGTTTTGTGTTACAACCGTTGATATTAATAGCAGGGCCTATGTCTTCATTTAAAATGCAAAAATTATAAACAAAAAATTATTCGGAATAAGAAATAAATCATTTTGAATCTAGTTTTCCAGAAGTCATCCTATAATAAATAAAATCCCGAAATGTTTTTAAAACGCGCACAAAACCCCAACACTGTGTACCGTACGTCCACACTAACGTGAGCACTTGCTTGTAAATAAGCAATTTATTGTAGAAGCATATATATACACATTTCCAAAAACGATAGTTCAATTCAATTCGAAATAAAGAGTGCTTTTTTAGAGGAATAGAATTTTTTTTTAAAATAAATTGCACGACTGAATCGCACGTACCTGCTCATAATCGGTCACATCGTCAAATAAAATTTTAAAAATATTAAGGGAACATCAAAGTATTTATTCGATTTTGGTTGTTTTGAAAAGTGCGTACAATTTCACTGAGCGAAATAATTTGAACGCCATTTTATTACATTAAAATAAAAGGCACGACTGGGTCGCACGTACTTGCTTTTATGCGCTAATCCTTTTTAAGTGCAGGCGTCTTTTTGACAAAGATTTTATTTTAATATTTTTGTATGACGTGCAACTTCCTTAGAATCGTTTTGGGGTGAGGCTCGAACGAACATGCGTCACGACAAAGGGATAAACACATAAATATATAGGATTGTTAGCTTTTACAGTTTTTTAGTGTAGTATTATCTTTCCACTTGCTGCTTACTGTTTATAATATAATTTGCTAATAGAAAGATACAAAGGACTTTTTTCAGTTAAATTTTCATTTTGGTATGGAAAAATTTGAACAACTGGCATAAAGATTCGTCGGAATCAGCAGTATGGCAATAATGCTAGGTAAAGGGACCTTTATACGTCCCAATATGGGACCAATGGAATTTATAAAGGATTAAGGTACCTATAATAAGGTTGGAAGGAAGGTAGGTACTAAAATTAAGATACGTGTTCCAACTACTGTTAAGCCAGTAGGTATAGAGACAATATTAAAAGTTAACACAGTGGTTTTGTTTATTTATAGGAAGGTGTAAACTTTTGTTTTCTCGATTGAAAGTTTTGCATTCAGTAGTAATCGAATAGTTGTTTTTATTTGTTAGTTGTTTTTGTGTGTTTATCAAAGGCTTCCTTATTTATTCTGTGCTTTTATGATGATGAAAAATACTTTAAAATACGTAAGTATGTATGTAATGTAGGTTGTCACTTTCTTTTATTTGACTAATGGCTTGGCTAGGGCTTAGCCGAGCAATATGAAATAAAATGTTGGGGAAAAAAATTTATGAATTCAAAAAAACACTACTCATAACGTTTTTTGGAAAAAATGTTGTAAGCCATCTTATTTCTTTTGCTGTTTTCTATTTTATGAATTTTTCATTTCAAAATCGTTCGACCAGTTTTTTCAAAAAAATGTTTTTTTTGAAAAACTTTTCGAAAACATATTTTAAAATTTTTTTTAGTATGTCAATTTTAAGAAATCTATAGTTTATACTAGGAGAAAAATTTAAAAAAAAATCTATAGATCCGTTTTCAAAATATTCAAAAAACTAAATATTTTTTAAAAAAAATTATTAAAATTAAAAAAAAAAATGTTTTTGAAAATTTTGATAAGCAATATTATTTAAATTATAAAACACTACATATTTTGAAAATTTCATCAAAATCCGTCAATTAGTTAACGAGAAAGACTGATTTTAAAAAACCGGTCATATGGGAGGTACCGTTATAAAACTTTTTCTGAAAAATCCATTAAAATTAAAAGATAGATTTTGCACAGAAAACATCATTCTGAAAGTTTAATCAAAATCGTAGGAGCCGTTTTCGAGAAAAATAAGTTTTTTAATAAAAGTTATATGGCAGGTACCGTTAGTTTTGGAGCTAGAATGCCAATTCGAAAAGCCGTCGGGTAGAGCACTCTAAAAATACTATATACCAAGTTTGAATCAAATCGGCCCAACCGTTTAGGCTGTAGATATCGATACGGACAGACAGACAGACAGACAGACAGACAGACAGACAGACGGACGGAATTTCCGGACCCACTTTTTTTGAATTCTCTATCATCGTAATATCATGTTTGATTGTTAGAATTTTTTTTTTTTTTTACGAATGCATAACTTGCCTTATAGTCCCTATAATCGCAAGTAAAATGTGAAAAAGTGTGATTTTTTTTCAAAATCGTAGGAACGGCTTTTAAGTAAGACGTGTGTTTTTAACAACATTTCTTTAAAAAAATTGAAAAAATAATGCAAAAATATAAATATTCAAATATTCACATACCAGTTTCCAAAATATTGATTTTTCAAAAAAAAAAAAAATGTTTTAATTATTAGAAATACAAAAAAAAAGTTTTCAAAAGTATTTAAATGCAAATTTATTAAGGCTACTCAAATCTTACTTTATATAAATTTTGATTGAAATCTAAAAACCAGTAGTTTTCGAAAGAGTCGAGAAAAAAAACTGGCCCTATGGGAAGTACCTTTTTAACCCACCATTTTTTTTTTTTTTCAAACAAAGTATGATCCAAACCTACAATAATACACTTATTTTTTCCACAACAATTCTTGGAGCTGTTTTCGAGAAAAATAAGCTTTTACTTAACGGTTATATGGCAGGTACAGTTAGTATTTGAGCAAATTTTTTTTAAAGTCCTCTGTAGAATGTCAATATAATCTTAAGTTCTAAATTTTAAGATGATTGGCTCAACCGTATAGCCTAGAGTCTAAAATAAATCCGTACAGACAGACGGATATGTTGGCAAGTATGTATCTCTATATCATCGTCATTTTTGATTGTTTGATTATATCAATTTTTTTCTGCACGAATGAATAACTTGTATTATACATAGTACCTATAATCGCAAGTAAAAATGAAACACAACAAATTCAATGATATGACCAAAATGTTGGCTTTTTTAGCTTGCAAGATTTCATGTCATTTAATGTTTAGGAATTATTTCTGACATATGGCCTCCGCGACTGCGCCTTATGGTAATGAACGTCATCCTGTCAATCCAACTTAGCACCACTTTTCGAGCATACCTAGTCAATAGTTCGTCGATTGTTGGATTCGAAATGATCAATCGTTGGTGGTGTATCATCAGCATAGACCATAACTTTGGCGTTCCTGCAAAAAAAAAAGTGTACAAAGGTGTCAAATCACTCCAACAAGGTGGCCAACTCGCAGATCCATTTCTGATGTTCGGTCACCAAACGTTTGGCTCAACAAAGTGATGATGTCACGCGCTGTATGGCATGTTGCTCCTTATATGTAATAGACTCTCAAGAGTTTCTTCAGATGGACGATTAATCGCACCGTAAACTTGATGAAGTGCTCTTTAAATTTAACGAACAGAGCGCGAATTTTTGAAATAAATTTCCACGATTTGTAATCGTTGTTTTGGTGTAAGTCTTTATATGTTAATTTATCAAAGTATACTAAAAAGTAGTCAAACACATTAGTATGATAGCAAGTTTGACAGTTAGCCATCGAAATTTCTATACCTCTAAGAAAAAACACCCTTTATAATATCGAAATCTTCTCGTTTCTATTTAAAGTGTGTCTTCCATTTTAGTAACCAGGCCTAGATACTTTCCTTCGCTTGCATACCTAATAAAGATGGCCAGGTTGTTCACATTCTTGGAAGTAAAGTTAATATAGTGTTGATCTCGATTTGTTAAGAATAATGATAATTTCTTTGTCCTAGTCGTTATTTTACTAAACGTTTTCTGTAGCTTTTAAGTTAATGTTCCGACTAAGTGGGATGATGCAAGTTTTGCAGCAAATGTTTATATTTGAACGCCCTATTCTTGAAATATATCTAGAGTATTAAGTACGAACAATACTGGACAAAGGACACTTCCTTCTATAACACCAGATTTTGTATTCTTTTAATTCCCAATCTTCAGTTTCCGATTAAACTTGGAAAAGCTAATAATTCAAATATTTAATGTCAGAATATAAAACATGTCTTTAAATACTAAACCGTGTCGCAAGCTCGGGAAACTCAAGCAATGAGCTTGAAGATCTTATATCTATTTGCTCTGTAGGTATCCTTTCGAATTTATTTATTATTCTTTACAATAAAGCTTTGTACCTGATTTATAATTATTTTTATTGTTGTTGATTGGTTGTTTCTCAAACCAAATTGGTGCTAGGAATGAGCCGTTTTTCTTCTGCAATTGGAAGAAGGTGAAATTTTCGAAGATCTTGGACATTATTTTTTTTTGCTCTCTAATTGCGCGCAAAAGTTCTGAAAACGTTATATTTTGAAGTAGAAAAATTGTATATTGAATATCACGGGGTCATTTAACAACCCATATCCCTCAAAAGGTTTGAAATTTTTCCTCGAGAGGTTCTCTTCGAACAGATCTTTATTGCTTTTTTTCTGTTTTAGTCCCTCCTAATCGGCATTTTCTTCTACTTCGATCGCAGTTTGGAATTACACCCAAAAATTAATAGTTTCATTGTAATATGAGAAATCTTCCCGGTTAATAGCTTCCACTTATTGACAACAACTGTATAGTGGTAAGAAAGAAAATCAAAGCTTTCGTTAATCATAGCTTTTATTTAATTCCATTGCGATGCCAGCAAGTCATCAACATCTGGCTATTAGGCCAGATTATAAGTTCCGGAAATTATCCGGTTGAGAGAACATCAGCACGAGATTTCGTGTAAGCTCTGAGAAGTTATCTCCCTCCCGCTGATATGCATCTTGATCCTTAAAAGTTGCGTTAATACCTGTCCACCGTACTCCGGAAAGAAATATTTCCTTTTTTTCTTCCATAAACTGCAAATTATATGCGAATTGTTAAATCTTAATCGTCTCTTCTCTCCACTACCAATATCCAATCCAAAGACATTCCCAAATTAAATTCCTTCCTTAGATGAAATTATAAATTCATCTTCCATCCTCTTGCGCTTTCTATAGCATCATGGGAGTATAGTCTAAATGTTTCTCAAAAATTTCTTCGCCAATCTCAACACTTAGCTATTGTCTTAGAAATTGGGGTCCTTAATTCCGTTTCCGTTTACCCAATGTTCTTGGTCGGTTTCTTATAATATACCAGTCGTTTTGCATGGAATTTTAAAAATCAAAACCAAAGGAAAAGGAAAAAAAAACAAAATGATATCATTTAAGTCAGTTTCAATATTGGAAAGATGAAAATGAATAAAGCAAGTACAAACAAAATAATCAAAGAAGATCAGAATGAATGAAGGCTAGAGAAGCAGTCTGCATAGACACTCATATCAGAGTTGAATAAGATACTGTTATATCTCATAAGTAGAAGGAAACGGAAACAGAAGTCCTTGGCGTTTCATTTGTGTTCGGGATTTAATTTGCTTCCCCTATCGCCTTAGATTCTGGATTCCTCTTGGTTTTTTTTCCTCATCCACTTGCTCTTTGTTATCTGTTAGTTTTCCTCTGTTCTTTGTTACTTTGTTTTCAATATAGCTCCTGTTATTGTAGTTATAACAATATAATAACCTCTCTTTGTATTCGTTTGTTCCACACGGATGCAAACAATTTAATAGAAACAGCAAAGGTTGGAGGTATCTTCAATTTAGTTTTTAATTGGCATTTGAAGGAGTTTTTGTGTTCGAATAATGTATGTGACCTTTAAGTTAAGTCAAATTGCAAGCTTTTCAGATCTAATCAGCGCTGAAGTACCTTCGGGGAAGTTTAAAGATTTTATAACTATTTTTCAAATAAAATTAACAATTCTTAGTGTGGTTTGAAGCTCGAACGAACATGCGTCACGACAAAGGGATAAACACATAAATATGTAGGATTGTTAGCTTTTGCAGTTTTTTAGTGTATCTTTCCACTTGTTGTTTACTGTTTATAATATAATTTGCTAATAGAAAGAAATTAAGGACTTTTTTCATTTTAATTTTCATTTTGGTATGGAAAAATTTTAACAACTGGCATAAAGATTCGTGGGAATCAGCAGTAGGGCAATAATGCTAGGTATAGATGCCTATATAGGTCTCAATAAGAATAATTTACTTTTTAAATCAAATTAATTAAAATAGCTTAATTATGTTTGATGAATCGATAAACGTATGGTGTGGGTATGTATTAATGGAATTTACTTAGGATATTAGGTACCTCTACATATAATTTGGTTGGAAGGAAGGTCGGTACTAAAATTAAGATACACATTCCAACTACTGAGAAAGAAAAAAAATAAATAAAACGCATTCGCATAACTAATTATCCTCTAATCTGTCCCAAGACCTTTGCATTGAAATCGTTATTGCGGGCGATTTCAATGTACACAATTCCAACTGGCTCCGCTATTCTGGTCAGACAACACCCGAAGGAAGGTATGTCGAGCTCTTTGCCGGGTTACATCACCTTACCCAACTGATCGATGTGCCAACGCGTATACCGGATGTTGCTGGGCATGCCGCCCATACTCTTGACTTGTTTCTTACTTCTCACCCTGATAAATATACCATTAGTGTAACTTCTCCATTTGGCACTTCAGACCATTGTATCATTTCAGCTAATTTCTCATCCCCCACCCATCCAGTTAAAGAAAAACTTCCCACCAGGACCGTTTGGCAATACGAGAAAGCCAACTGGAACGGCCTGAATTTCTTTTTCCGAAACTTTAACTGGTCACTATGCTTCCTCGATAGTGACATTGATGCCAGTGCTCAAATGATCACAAATGTGATTCTTCTAGCGATGCGTGCTTTTATTCCTAATAGAGTAAAAAGCATCAAACCTAAAGAAAAGTCTTGGTTTAATTCTGAGTGTAAAGAAGCTAACAGGCTCAAAGAAGTAAGTTTCCGATCTTACAAAGCCAACCCTACAGAGGAAAATCGGAAAAAGCACAAACAAGCAAGGAACTCATGCAACTCCGTTATAGAAAGAACCAAATTTTTGCATGACCAAAAATTACGGCAAAAAATTCTGCAGTGTCCCAAAGGCAGTAAAAATTTTTGGTCATTTGTAAAAAATATAAAAAACTCCTCAACATCTTCGGTTCCAACGCTCATCGACAATAACAAACCAATTGTTTACTCTTCAGAGAAGGCAAACTTGCTCGCCGCCCATTTCGCTGCCAGCTCCACGCTGCCTCAAAGCAACGTTGCCCCTCCTGTACTTGAGAATGTAAATTTTTCCATGGGACACATTTTTTTCCGCACTCGTACAGTAGCAAGAGTTCTCAAAGATCTCGATATACACAAATCCGCTGGCCCGGATGGTATACCCCCGATTCTTCTGAAGAGGTGTTCTTCCACACTGGCAAAGCCACTGCCTAAGCTTTTCTATCGCTCCTATTCTTCTGGAATCTTTCCTCGAAGATGGAAAACAGCATTTGTCCAGCCTGTCCCTAAGAAAGGTGACCCATCCTCCCCCTCCTCCTACCGACCCATAGCACTGACATCCCTTCTTTCTAAGGTCATGGAAACACTGATTAACCGTCAGCTTAAGGAATATCTCGAAGATCGTAAGCTTCTCCATGACCGTCAGTATGGCTTCCGCAGCAACCGTTCCACTGGTGATCTGATGGCATATCTCACCGAACAGTGGAACAAATCTGTACATCGCTTTGGTGAAAGTAAGATTATTGCTCTTGATATCTCCAAGGCATTTGATAGAGTTTGGCATGAAGCTCTCTTATCGAAAATGCGTGCTTTTGGGATCGATAATACTCTTGATCGTTGGATTAGAAGCTATCTCCTGGACCGTTCAATACAAGTTGTATTGGACGGATTCAAGTCTGATTCCCATAAAATAAATGCTGGTGTGCCCCAGGGCTCTGTTCTGTCTCCGACTCTTTTCCTCATTTTTATAAATGATCTTCTGTCTGTTACTTCTAATCCACTTAACTGTTTTGCTGACGACTCTACCCTCAGCTTTTCATATTCGTTCGATAATTCACGTCCTTCGCCTTCGGACGTACAATTGCAACGGTGCCGTATGTCAAGCTCATTAAACTCCGATTTATACAGCATTGTCAAATGGGGTAATAGAAATCGTGTGGAGTTTAATGCTTCGAAAACTCAATGCTGTTTTCTGTCGTTAAAGCTAAACATTCCCCCAATGCCATTGTCCATGAATGGCACTTACATCGAAGAAACCGAAAAGCTCTCAGTACTCGGTATGTGTGTCAACGACGACCTCCGTTGGAACGACCATATATTTGAGATCGCTAAGAATGCTGCAAAGTGCTTAGGTTTTCTGTATCGGTGTAAGAAGTATTTTTCCCCATCTGATCTGGCTACAATTTATAAAGCGTTTATACGCCCTAAACTCGAGTATAACTCCCACCTCTGGGCAGGTGCTTCGCAAACATCGCTTCACCTGCTTGATAGAATACAAAATCGAGCGTTAAGATTGATAGGAAATAGAACTGCCGCTGAAACAATTGCCCCACTCGTACACCGACGCAATGTTTCATGTCTTTCCTTATTTTATCGTTTCTTTTACAAAAAATGTTCACTCGAAGTAGCCAGTTGCATTCCTCCCCTTAAAAGTTTCTCCCGTAATACTCGTTCCGCAAGGAATGCCCATCAGTTCACCCTTGAGCCCAATTTCGGACGTACCGTGAAATATAGGGATTCTTTTTTTAGCCGAACGACACGAATTTGGAATAGTTTACCCGGCGGGATTTTCCCTTGCCATTTTGATCTGCAAACATTCAAAACCAATGTTAATCGGCACCTCCTATCTCTCCCCTCCCTTTCTTCGTAATGCCCGCGCAGTGTGTTCTACATTAAAAGGGAAACACATAATCCCTTGTGCGCGCGTTAATTATAAAAAAAAAAAAAAAAAAAAAAAATTTTTTTGAGTATGTCCATTTTAAGAAATCTATAGTTTATACTAGGATAAAAATTAAAAAAAAATCTATAGATCCGTTTTCAAAATATTCAAAAAACAAAATATTTTGTTTACAAAATAATTAAAAATTAAAAAATGTTTTTTGAAAATTTTAATAAACAGTCTTTTTTTTTTTTATATCTTAAAACACTACATATTTTAAAAATTTCATCAAAATCCGTGAATTAGTTAACAAGAAAGTCTGATTTAAAAAAACCGGTCATATGGGAGGTACCGTTATAAAACTTTTTTCTGAAAAATCCATTAACACTAAAAGGTAGATTATGAATAGAAAATACCATTCAGAAAGTTTTATCAAAATCGTAGGAGCCGTTTTCGAGAAAAATAAGTTTTTCATTAAAAGTTATATGGCAGGTACCGTTAGTTTTGGAGCTAGAACGTCAATTCGAAAAACTGTCGGGTAATGTCGGGTAAAAAATGCTATACACCAAGTTTGAATCAAATCGGCCCAACCGTTTAGGCTGTAGATAGGTACGGACAGACAGACAGACAGACAGACAGATGGACGGAATTTCCGGACCCACTTTTTTCGACTTCTCTATCATTGTAATGTCATGTTTGATTGTTAGATTTTTTTCCCTATAAATCGCAAGTAAAAATGGTCAAATCACATCGGCAGACTGTATAACAAATCGATTACATTAGGGCAAACCTTTGAAAAAACAGGAACTTCAAATCTCTACGTCTACTTATTTACTTGCTTTTAATGTTGAGTGGTATGTTGCTGCACAGATACTCTCTTCCGTCCCTGCAATTAAAAAAATAAGCTTACGAGAAACAAGTAGGTATAAAAGATTAAAGAATTTATGTTTTATGTTTACCTTTTGATTAACTTTTTATACTTTTGAACTGAAACATATTTCAAAATTGTATGACTTAGAAATTACCTTATCTTCTACTGAACTTCACACATAAGATGGGTCACCAATGTAAAAGGTCGACGACGACGTATTTATTTGAATTTTATAAAACTAAAATACCCATTTATGAATACACATCCATATGACTGCAATTTATAAGACACATTTTATTTTTGCCTCGATAGTAAAAAAGTTGACAAAAATTAATAAAAATCCTAATCACCAGATGAGGAATTATTCATGAGTTCTAAGTTTGTTTGTTCTTTGCTCTTTGGATGCTCTGTTTCCTTGCTTGAGCGCAATTAATTTCCGTAATTATAAATTCGCGCAAAAGTTTTCGTTGGTATCCTGCGATGAGATGAAATAAGGTTAAAGTTTAAATTATTAATGTGTTATCAATAACTTTTTCAAGTAGATTATGCGATTTATGAGTTTAAGGAAAATAAGTTAAATTTATGTAAGAAAACAAATATTATCGGTTCGGAACTTTGGTGTTATAGTATGTTTATATCTTTAAAATATTCGTATGGTTTAATAGGAACTAGTACTACAACTATACAAACAATTTAGTGTTTAAAAGTTACATTCAAATTCATAACTTTTGCCTTAGTTCCTTAGAATCGCAAGTAAAAATTCCTACCAACAAAGTTGTCTTAAACAGAAACGAAACGTCAATTAATTTAAAAGTCAGTTTCGTCTCAAATTTATTTGTTGCAAACTTTTTTTTTTAATTGAAGTTGACTATAAAAGATTCAGCGTCCTTAGTCCTTTTAATTTGTCCAGTGTTAACGTCTAATTAACTGACGTCAAAAGGACTTCTATTCATTAAGCTGTTCACCCACCATTTGGTATGCCATTGGAGTAATGCCACTCCAGATTACTCGCTCCAAACTCACCATGGCTAAGTATCATTCATCCCTGACATGAACATCTCAGGGAAATAAGGTGAACGAGCGCACATCAAGATGGTCGGAAATCACGGATCGCTGTAATAACTTTGTGTATACTGTATACAAGGTTATAAGAATGTTGGTTTGTGTATCTTGGCAACAGCTGCTGCTATACTTAGAATTTGTTTCTACCACTTGCCCCATTCGGCTACAGCATTTTATTTTTTTTTGTTCATCGCTCAACAGCCAGTCAGGATCAGGATAACGAAGGATTGCAAGAGAAATTCATATAGGAAGACGAATATACATCTATGTGATAAAGAATAATTTTCAAAACGAAAATGATGGCTGGTAAGAGCATTCAATTAGAGCACAGCAAAATACAGGTGATGTTGCTTTGACGGCCAGCTGGTATCGTACCTTGTACCTTCTAGCTAACATAACGAGTGTAATTTGAGTAACGTCAATACTTCAGTTGCAGTAACGCGTTGCAATGATATGTGTGGATATGTTGGTTATAAAGCTTAAGATACACGTGGAGCATTTGTTTCAAGAGATATTTACCTACATTTAACGAGGATACATTAAAATGGAGAACAAATTGTTGACAGTAGTCCTTAAATGCTTGCTTGCGACATAATTTAATTATACTGACATATAAATACTAAGTTAAAAGTAGGTGATACTGATACTTGACTATAAAAACGACGTAGCTATACATATCTACATAATGTATGTACGTATTTTATTCGAAATAAAGTCTATAATATGAAATATTCAAAAAAAAAACAACATTTATTTACCTAAATGTTTTAATCCCTGATAAATTAACACCAGCCTGAGCTCCGTTCAAAAAAACAGAGTTTAGAACTGATACTTGCTCGCTCCTCATATATGTAGGTAGATTACAGCACAACTTCACTTGCAGGTAAGAGTCTTCTATTGATTTTTTCTATGCGATAAATCGAAGATATTCACATCAAAATATTGGAGCCTCCTGTTATTATAATTTTGTTTTTATGTATTAAAAATTAAGAGCCAAGTTTGGTGGCCGACGAAAATATCAATTTGATCCACCACCTTGTTAGAAATTTTAGATTCGTCTGACCATACATTTTTTTTCAATTTCTCAAATGCTCCTTTGCTAACTCAGTCTTTTGGCTAAATATTTTGAAGAAAACGGTATTTTTTTGAAGTGCCAGGCGCCTTTCTTGTAAATGTCCGCAAGACTGTTTCAATGTTCGCCTCTAATAGAAATTCAGCTTTACGGTCAACCGCTGACAAAAATAGTTTTTGTGCCTAATATCTGTCCAGCCATTTTATTTCTTTTTTCGTCATAGAAGCAGAGTTCTTCGGGTTTTTGGTTGGACAGTAAACTTTCATGCATTTCGTATCACTAAAGCAGAGCAAGCAAATGGGTTCTGCACTTCTGTGTAAAATTTTCCTTCTGAAATCAGCTTTGTTATAGGAGGGCGGAACAGTGCTTTCAGCGACCCATAAATGAACAAAACCAAATAAAGATTTTATCAAAAAATTAAATAGAATTAATTGAAAATAAATATATGTATTTACTTTATGGAAGCCTTTTGTTGCAAACATAATACCTAAATTTTGTTTTTAGCAAGATTTCTGCAAATACTACTATATATAATTTTGACTGGTCCAAAACCGTGTGTAAATGAAAACTTACCAGAAAACAAAAGTCAACAAAATTGTTATGAAAGCATAAACGCACAACACTGCAATTTTAATTGCTCTTTCACAAAACATTGAAATGGTAAAGAATGGGAAAAAAAGTATCAAATCTCGACCTTAAAAATATTTAGAAGTAGCACTTCTATAATTTTAACCGGAACTGTATATATGTACATACGTGTGGAATCCGGTTCGGGGCATTGATGTTCATCTGCTCTATATGATCCAGCCACCAGAACCTTGGACCCTTAATTTTTTGCCTAAGTCTGTGTACAGCCCGCAATGTTCGCTTTCCACAACCGCCCCTTAATAATACGGCACCAAAAATCAACTGGAGAATTTTTTCTTTCGAAGCAGCCTAAAGCATTTTTATCCACTTTAGACAATGCTGCATCAGCTCCAGCGATTGGTAAGAGTTGTTCTTTATTTGATCTCAGCGCTGGTGTTGTTCTCCGAATTGATAGCGGAGTCTAGGTATAGACAACGACTCAATCACGTCAAAGTAATAAGTGTATATCGTGATATTTTCATTTTTGACGTTTTTGTTGGGTGTGCCTTCCTATCTTCAATAAATGCCAACTTCGCCGCTTCCGTGTCGCGCAATGCAGCGTCTAGTTTACATAGTCCTAGTCTTGGTATTTTTTTGACATCACAGGTTTCTTTGATGCCTTTAGCAAATTTGATGGAATATGGCAGAGATTCCTTCTTCTAAAAAAGTCATCGCCTGCAGCTTTGAAGAGTTTAGCAATTAGGTACTCGGCCATATGTGACAACTGCTTTATTGGTGTTAAACTTAGGTATAGCCAGCCTTACTGATTGGACGAATTTGTTCTTCTACTTCACTCAAATAGATAGAATGGTTCATTTGCGAAGCAGACAAATTAATTTTGTCATCGACGTTATTCATTCTTCATCGACTGCGATTCTACTCTGTAGTTCCTTTGATCGTCTTTGAAGGCTAAGGTTCCAGTTCTGTAAGCTTGCCAACATGCTCGTATACCTCTTGTACAGTTTTGTTGCTTCTTTAAAGCCTACGTCGCGCCGCGCCGTTGCGTTATATGCTTCCTGTTTGGATGTTTGTGTTTGCTTTGTGAAAAGTGTTAGGAATTGCGGTACTAAAGGGTGATTTTTTTGAGGTTAGGATTTTCATGCATTAGTATTTGACAGATCACTCGGGATTTTAGACATGGTGTCAAAAAAAAAGATGCTCAGTATGCTTTGACATTTCATCATGAATAGACTTACTAACGAGCAACGCTTGCAAATCATTGAATTTTATTACCAAAATCAGTGTTCGGTTCATTCACCGTAACGTTGCGTCCAACAGAATCTTTGAAAAAATACGGTCCAATGATTCCACCAGCGTACAAACCACACCAAACAGTGCATTTTTCGGGATGCATGGGCAGGTCTTGAACGGCTTCTGGTTGGTCTTCACTCCAAATAAGGCAATTTTGCTTATTTACGTAGCCATTCAACCAGAAATGAGCCTCATCGCTGAACAAAATTTTTCGATAAAAAAGCGGATTTTCTGCCAACTTTTCTAGGGCACTGATTTTGGTAATAAAATTCAATGATTTGCAAGCGTTGCTCGTTAGTAAGTCTATTCATGATGAAATGTCAAAGCATACTGAGCAAATTTCTCTTTGACACCATGTCTGAAATCCCGCGTGATCTGTCAAATACTAATGCATAAAAATCCTAACCTCAAAAAAATCACCCGTTTTAACAATGTTTCGCCCGCAGCAAAATCAGTTAGCCTGAAAATGGTGTCGGGCAGATGTGTTTTGCGACTGTTTCTTAGTAACACTACCATCTCCCTCAAATGTTTCAATTTTCATTCAAACAAATGATGTTTCCATATCCGTAAAAAACATTCATTTTTTCATGTCATTTTTTCGAATATTTTTACTTAATCCAGTCAAATCAAATAAAACACAAAAAACAAATCCAAAACAAAACTACGAAAGGACGAATTTACAAATCGTTTGAGGAACAATAAAATGGAACTTACTTTTTTGTCTTTGTGGGCCTTGAATAAGCATCTTGTTTTTGACCTTACTATATCTGAGGAGAAGAAACCTGTAACTTATTATTCAGCATTAGTATATTTTTTTTTGTATGTTCTCTTTAACTTTCATGTTCACAGCTTTGAAAAGATTAATCATTTTGATTTCTTACCCAGACATTTTGTAGCTTGAGGGACAAGATGGATGGATTTCGTAAGGTATTAGGGTCTATTAGACTTTCTTTATCAAAGGAAGGTGCTTTGCGTAAAGGTGTTTTTTCCGGAAAAAAATTTACTGAAAATGAGAAGTTTATTACTCTATTAGGGAAAGGTACAAAAAATTGGACCGTATCGGTCGTCGATGAATTTCAGTCCGGGAGGAGTTTTGAATTTATTGATTTTTTTATTGTGGGAAATTTATTAATATAGGAAGTGATGGAAAATTCAATTCACTTTGATTTTCAAATAAAGAAACATTGGAATTTGTTTGCCTGGTGTTTGTGGTTAAAAATCGAATGAAACCACAAGAAGGACAATGGCGATGGCAACAATGTATTCGAGGATTGAAGTAGCTTCCCTGCGGTCTTCTCATCGATTCAATCGCATAAAGTTTTATCTGGAAGTTCGAAATCTATTTTGTGTGACACATTAATTTGGCTAATTGCACGAACAAGAGTTGGCTATGAATATTGATTAAAATAATATGTTTGGGGTTACCGCATAAGGGTCACACACACACTTACATATATTCACAGGCTGGCTATTCGAAGGTGTCATTATGGGTACAAGAAGGGGGGTGTAAAATAAATTAAATTGTAAACTGAAGTGACTCAAATATATAGTTAGACATGCACAATTAATTTCATTAAGCTAAGGGAATGAAGTAATTTTCCACGGTTAATTACAAGGACTTTGTTTTCTGCTTGAAAATCATTGTATCCTCACTTGAACACATACAACTCTAATTCGAAAATCCCCTAGGGTTTAATATCAAATGAAATCAATCGCTAACGGTTTTCAAATACTGTATAGCATTAATATAATATACTAAATACGACAAGCCTTAAAACAGCAAATAAAAAGTGCTGTTGAAAAATCTGTCTAACTGTCATTTCATTTTTTTGAGGACCACTTTTAGATGGTAGGGTATGAATTAAATATTTCTGCTTCTCTACATTCTCAAAACAAAACCAACTATGTCGCCTTTCTAAAATGAATAAACCAGATCAAACCGTTCACTTTAACGTCTAGCCAATAAAATATCTGGCAACATTTCCTCGAAATCCTTCGACAATAGAGATACCAACCTACCTAGAACACCTAAATATCTGTAAGCTGTAACCCCAAAAATGCCCATCATTACACTTTTTCAGTCAACAACATTTATATTGTGTGGTGTCGTTAAAACACTTTGTAGCACTTTGATTTAATTAGTGTAATGTATCAACAAAACATTTCATCCCATCCACGTCCTTTCATATAGATACAATAGCGTTACACAAATCCTTTAGCATGTACTCGGCAAAACTGGGAAGGATATTTGTATAACGGGCAACGAAGTCTCATTGTCTTGCCTCTATGTTCGTATATCGGTTGATTCATTTCAATTGGTGATGTAATTGCAACCAATGCCAGGAATATCCTTGATGATGGCATTTCGGATGAACGAAATTTGATGAAGTCCAGGAGAATTGAAAAAAAAACCTACTTGGTATAGAATATAGGATGGTGTAAGGGGATTGGAAATTGTTGGTGAAGATCATCTTCCAATTAAAAGCCATATGTAGGTCATCATGTCAAATGGCAAATTTTCTAGGAAATTGTACTTCCTTTTACATATATCTAATAAATTGTTCATAATATTTAAAATTAATTGTTGATATGGAAGGTTCTTGAAATAGGCAATTGGTTACTGTAGGTTAATAATTTAATGTAATTAATAAATTAATTTAATTTACAACGGTGATCCTGAAATCTTTGCTAAGATATTGACAAAAGTCTTCAATTTGAAGGTTAAAAAAATTTGCCAAGAAGACGAATGGAAAAACTTACGCAGTGGTTTTCCATCGTTGAATAACAACTCTTCAATAAGGGTTTATATAGACTAAGATATCTCTTTCAATCGCAAGAGTACTAACTTGCTACTGAAAGAATTAGAAACGAGGTTATTATTTTGTTCTTATTTATTTATTGGCGCGACAGCTCTATAAAGAGCCAAGGCCCAGTCACTTATATTCTCAACCATTCCTGTGTATATGTTGTTAATCTGCAAGAATGCAAGGGACCTGCAATTTACCGCCGAGTCCGAACGGCTACATGAGATGCACTTTTTCGAGACAAATTTTTACTCTTGGTGATTAAGTCAGTTCCTCCCTAAAAAGTAGGTTGCTATGAGCGGGACTCGAACCCAGGCTCTTCGCCTAGCAGTCCGACACACTAATCACCAAGCCACGGAGCACTACAACGAGGTTATTTTATTAAAATCTTTTATCACTTCAATACAATAAGTGTCATACCTACTTGCAGCCGACGTGTTTTTGGAAATCGGGCTGATATTACTAACATCATCGGCATCACCCCAATAACGAATGTTTTGAAACGCTCTTCATTGAATACTTTGTTTCTCATCAGCTCCTTTGGACTTTGGAGGCGGTTGTTGCATAATCGAGCCATTTTGCCCTTTTCTTATTTCCTGCTATATTTCTGTATTTCGAAAGAAGGTGATGAAGAAAAAAAATCAATTTCGTCCCCCCGGTCTGCATAAAGAAAAGCTAGAACCCGATGGAGCTGCCGAACTCTTCAAAGCTGCAGGGTAGAAGTGTGCACTATTTCATACGAAAGATGTGGATGAGTGAAAGCAGCATTTGTTTTTGAAGAATAACAACAGTTTGTTGACTAATCACTTTTTGATATAGCTCTTTGATTGAAGCTGGTACATGAAATTGCCTTACTGCATCTAAGGCCTCAGACGGATTTTCAATAGTATGGATGCTACTTAAGAATTCAATTCCATTTTTGTCATAATTCACGGAACGACCACTTCCCATTTCTTCAGATTTCAGTTCTAGGACTTTGAAAAAATAATATAAAAGCAAGTCAAGTATTTACTTACAACGAAGTAATCAAAACAATTCTTAGTAAGCCAAGTATACGAGAATCAGGTGAATAAGTAAAAAAGTTTTGACACACTTTCTTGTTTTTTATACTCATCATCATTACTACCTTCAAGATCGCATATCCTTATGCAAAGTCCTGCAAAAACCAGTCAGTCTTACTGTTTGCAGTCAATTAATATTTCAAGTATTTTACTTTAAAGATTATATATAACGAAAAACTTTCTTTTGCTTGGAATCAGCTCAAACGACTTTTAATATAGGTTCTTAGAAACCTTGTTTTACTAAGTTGAACCTCAGTTCTGGTTGCAAATGTATGATATGTGCCTCTTAAAACAAAGTTAAAGTTAAACGCTTTTCTTAAAATTTTTATTTCAAATAGCTCGTACGCGAATCATGTATATTAAAAGATTATTATTTATTCCCTTGAGAAACAATTTCCAACCATTCTTAGCATTGGTACTTGATAATATAGTACCTTCCCCAGCCCCTCTTCAAAAATAAAACCCAACCGGAATATCGCTTCATCGCCTCATCACTGGAGCATGGTGATGATGAATCGAAATACGAAATTCATATTGAATAATACTATCGATATATGTATTGAATAATTCATGTTCCAAATGGATATCGAAAGAAGAAGAACGATATGTACTTGTACACTCGTTAGCTCACAGGCGAACACTTAACTGAATTAATTATGAGCATATTACTGCATAACCAATTAATTATTCTTCCATTATCTACTCAAGGATGTCAAATGCAGGCACAAAAATGAACACAGAGAAAGATGGGTCAATTCAGCTTTTTTCCGGTTGATTTGTATTAAGTGTTTATTAGATTGAAGAGAATTAATGTGGATAATTTATCAAATTTTTTGGAGCGGTTAAAAAAGACGGAAAAACTTTAATTAACCGTTTCTATCAAAATTGTTCTGGAAAAACGCCAACACTACTTGTAAGCATTTCAAGAATTCTATTTTTTTTAATAAATTGCCAAAAATAGCCATGGATATTGGGCTAACACTTTAATTTCATTTGTTAAAACTGCGAAATCCACAAATGATTACCTATTAAGCACTTAAAACATTGGGTTTAGGTTTTTATCTTCACAGATAAACGCAAAATCGCCATCGTAAATGTCATCATTGTTCTTAATTTTATATCAGCCATCTTGAAATCACCAACACTTCTTTAAGTTACATTGTTAAACAAAGTCTACACTCCTTTTATCATTAAGTTAATAAATTGTCGCTGTCGCTGAAATTTCCAATCCCACTGCCCATAGACTGGAGGACTTCTACACCCGCTTCAGAAATGCCTGTTCGCCCCATGAATCACTCCTAGACTGTTTGTTGGTGTAGTATAGTAACCCACCACAATTGAACATGTTTTTCAACAGTAAAATATGTTGATGGGCTAAGAATATAACAAAAGGAGGACGCAGGGTTGATATTGTTGTTAGCTTTTGTGTCTTAAGTTTTCAATTTCACCAATTCCTGGGTCATTGCAATAAATTAGCCGGAGACATTTTTGTTTAGTGTTTTGTCCTTCATGCAGTCGCAGTGGTGTAAAAGAAATGCCATTTTTTAAGTAATTATAGATTATTTATAAGACTTAGGCCAGTTTAGTCAAATGTTGTTTGAAAGTGAGCTCTTAAACATCACAAATCCTTACTCTTTTAACCATGGAATATATATGTAATGCTTATCCTGTTTTCTCAGATCAGGTTGTTCCCTATTGTTATTCGACCAGTTTCTGCAGGTAACTTTTCAAATCTTGTGATGAGCGTTTTCCATTTATTTCAATGTATCATACACACTGCAACCTGAAGACCAAAGAATGAATTCACAATCCCTTTCGGGGTTAATCGTATGCGTCACGGTTGTGAAGGTACGCTAAAACGATTTCTGTTGTCATCTATCCAGATGAGTTGGGATATTGGTATCAAATTGTAAATAAACACAATACACAAAAGGTTATCAAACTTTTCCAAAGTTTCGTGATGGCTAGGATTTAGTGAGGAATTGGGCTTTTACACTATTAATGTATTTGAAACTTGGTGGACATTCGTTGTCTTGGGAGGAAGGAGATATCACTTTTTCAGATCAATAGGAGAATTAAAATATGCCAAGAAATACATAATGCTACATTTATGTCAAATTAAAATTGCATTTTAAAAATCAAGCGTATAAAAAGTCGCCAAATAAGTCCAGGAAGATATGTGACTTTATTAAATTATTAATGGGACACCTAACGGAAGATTCTGTGACACCATCATTTCAAGAGTAATATTTCACTGCTTTAGGATAAAAATTCCTCGAGAGCCGTTGGCATATCTGCGGAGCTGATCAAACGAGGAGGATCAACATGCAATTTATGAAATTATAGTTCACTTATGGAAACATAAATAATTGCCAATAACCATGCGTGGACAAGAAGGGAGATATCACAATGGACACATGAAAGGATTCAGGGCCCCGAATCAATTTACTTCGCTAAGTACTAAGTACACCGGCCATGGCGATTATATAACAATCCAAGTAAGAATAGCTAAGTAACTGTCGTGGCAGCTTTGAAAAATAAATTTCACAACTGGGTGGCGCGTAATTGCTCACATGTGCGGTCACATTGTAGAATAAAATTAATAAAATAATTAAAAATATAAAATAAAAGTTTTCGAAAAAAAATAATGCGAAATTACTAAGGCTACCTACATCTTCTTGAATATCAATTTTGATAGGAAATGGATCATCAGTTTTCGAGAAAGTCAAATATTCATCAAAAAAATAACATACAATTGTAGGAACGGTTTTTTTCTAACAACTTTTTTTCAAAAAAAATAAAAAAATAACCCAAAAATGCAAATTTAAGCACAAAAATAATCTACATAAAAAAATAAAAAATCACCCGCCCGTTTTCAAAATGTAGATTTTTCTAAAAAAAAAAAAAAAAAATATTTAAAATACAAAAAATAAGTTTTCGGAAACATTTTCAAGACGAATGGCCCAACCGTTTAGGCTACAGTCCAAAATACAGACAGACATACAGACAGGCAGACAAACAGATAGACAGAATTTTTCCAGTAGCTCAAATATGTTTCTCTATAATCGTAATGTCATGTTTGATTGTTATCTCAATTTTTTTTTGCACGAATACATTCATTGCATTTTTTTTTTTTTTTTTTTTTTTGTAAAAACTTATAACTATCTTCATACTAGACAAAAAAATTAAAACCTAGCTTAAATATACATTTAACTAACTTACTGGCCCAATTCAGGCGCTCTAAATTACTCTCTATCTTAATTAATTGCCTTTCGGCCTAAGAATAACTTAAATTAAAATTAACATTAACGGGTTTTATTTTTTCCCAGAAAAAAAATTAAAACTAGGCATCAGATCATATTTTTCTTAAAACTAACTTAATATGTATAAGTACTTATAAAATAAACTAAAAATAGCTAAATCTACCTAAACCTAGAACAGCGCAGCAGTAATTTTTTTATAATATATATAAATACATACATACACACACACACACACACACACACACACACACACACACACACACACACACACACACACACACACACACACACACACACACACACACACACACACACACACACACACACACACACACACACACACACACACACACACACACATACACATACACACACATATATATATATATAATTTTTTTATTTTATTTTTATTTTTTTTTATTTAATTTTTTTTTTTTTATTATTATTATTTTTTTTTATATATTTTTTTTTGACGCCACTGCAACTGCCCACCCTTACCTAGCTTAAATCTACCCTACAACTATGTAAGCCGACCATAGGCAATAGTGTTGACTGCAAGTATCAGCCTCCTCCCTCCTTCCTCCGGTCCCGATCGGACACAGCCCTACTGAACCGGAGGCGCTCTGCTTCGCTCCCTCCGACAATGTCTCGGTCGTAAAGGAGCCGCCTATCCACAGTTTTTCGGCCGACATGGTAGATCAACGGGATCGCCGATCTATCCTGTATCAGCCCTTGACTGTCTAAATAAAGGAAAGCCTCGGGCGGGATGAAACCGCTTGAACGTGTTTTTTCAAAATATTCATCTTGGGGGTAGTAAGCCCCGAAGATTTGGCCACTAGCCGAGGTCATCGCTCTTGCAATGTGTCCGCGAATGAACTTAATTAAAAAGTTATCTATCCTGTTTATATTGGCCCCGTTATATAGGACCTCGTTGTGATAGTGGTGTTTGTACTCCGACTCTGGTGTTCTGTGTAATCCAAGACAGGTACGAAGACATTGTCTCTCAAACACCCGAATCTTTTCCATAAGAGATGGTGCAACGTTGAACCACACAGGGCATCCGTAGGCAATCATCGGCCTGATGAGGGCCATGTAGCTAATCACTTTCACCTGCTATAAAACAGCCGTCTTGTCAGGGCAAAAGCTCCCCTAGCCCTGGCCACAGCAACCTCTACATGCCGATTGAAATATAGAAATTGATCCAGCCAGATACCAAGGTACTTTACCACACTTTTACTCGCCAGTGGATGTCCATGTGGCCCAGCGATCACTAGCTTGCGCCAGTTCTTTCTCGTATCCCTAGAAGCCCTAGACAAAGGTGTTCTAAACAGGATAGTTTCACATTTCTGGAAGTTGATTTTCATCTTCCAATCACTACAGTATTGTTGAATTTTATCGAAATCACTTTGCAAGAGAATTTGAATGACTTCAACTGTTGGACTTGTTCTGTACGCAACTAAATCGTCAGCATACGCAATTGCATGAGGTAGACTCCCAAAAAGAATCGGCGAGTTCACAGCTCCCTATTGCAGACCGTTTTTAATATCAAATGTTGTGGCAGAAGTCACATTGCCACTCTTGACAACAAACTTTCTACCACTAAGCATGTCGTAAAGCATATATAACAGTGGTTTACTTATGCCCCATCTGGTTAGCTTCAGATACAGACCCTCTAACCATACGGTGTCGAAAGCCTTCTCCAAATCAGCCAGACAGGCACCCGTGCATTGATTTTTAGCATTGTTCCATTGGACAGCAGATAATAGCTTTGACGCGGCATGAATTGTGTCATGTCCCGCCTTAAAGCCGAACTGGGCGTCTGGAATTATATTTTTGTCCTCGGCCCACTTGGACAGAGCTCTATTGATAACTTTTTCGAATTCTTTGCTTATACTCGGAAGAAGACTTATCGACCGGAGATTTGCCGGATTGGAATTGTCCTTTCCCTTTTTCGGGAGAGGATGTACAACAGCTGTCTTCCAAATCATTGGATAATATGGGTTATTCAGCGCGTTGTTGAACAGTGTTGTGTATATGTCCATTGCTTCCTCAGGGAGATGTCGTAGTACAACATTGGGTATACCATCGACTCCTGCTGACTTCTTTTTCTTTAATGATGCGAAGATCATTTGTAGTTCGACCTTCGAGATGAGCAGGGAACTTGCTTGGGAACATAACTTGCATTATAGTATCTATAATCGCAAGTTAAAAGCGCGTCAAGAAGAAGAAGAAGGACTATCGTCACCAGGTCCAGGTAGATATTAGCTTACGCAAACAATATTGATAGAATTCGACAAACTGTACAAGATTTCTTCCAACAGATCCAGCTTGCAGTACAAAATCTGAATTTTCAAATTAATGACGAGAAAATTAAGTACATGGAGTCTGCTTTCAGCGAGAGTGTTGGTCGAACCATTATCAATTCCTTAACAGCAGACGATTGTTCTGTGGAGGAAGATATACACTTGGGTGCTATAATTCAATAGAACCTTATACTGCCTGTCAAGGCTGTTTAAAATCTCAAATCTTAGCGTAAAAACAAATAACTGTTTCTGTACAAAACTATGTATATGTATATGTATAGTCTTAACAGTACTCCCATACAGATTTTAGACTTGAGTGATCACTAAAAGGCACTCTGATTAAACACCTTCAAGATGAAAGTCTTACGGAATATTGTTGGCACCGTTTATGAAATTTACTACGAAGCGGATGTGATGAAAAAAATTAAGTCTGATTAGAATTAAGGACTTACGTTTTTACTGTCTTAAGCCAAAATTTATCATTTTATTTTGGTAGCTCAATTTGGACTCATTAGGGCGTTTGAAAATGTTAGTGTCTATTTCAGTCAAAAACAGTTTTTTGTGTTTATATGAAACCAACTTTTTTAACTCAATCTATTAATTAAAAACCTCTTATTCAAGCATTCTATTTTGACATTTGTAAAAATTCATTTTAATATCGTTTTTTTTTCTCTTTCTGAGATGAAATTTTGTGAAAAGCACAGCAACGTTAGAACGAAATTAAAATACCATCAAAAAATAACTTTTCTACTATAATTTGATAAAATGTTTACATCCATTCGAATTCATAAGGAAAACTATCAAACCCAATCTCTCCTTTGAAATTCCAAAAAGCAATCACGATCCCACGTTTGCCCATAATAATATCTCTGAGAATGATATACCCTGGGCAAAATTCTTTGATTATAAAACACTCCAATAAAAGCTATTTGTATCAGCTTAGATGTCCATTCAACCATTTTGGGAAAATAATTAGCTTAGCTTTCCTCTTATATGTATGTACACATGTATGTATGTAGTGGCGGAAAACAATCAATTCAACTCTTCATTTAAGATACATACATATGTACATTAGACTTCTTGTGTCTTCTGATTTCGAATTGCATCTTTGTTTAGAAGTATGTATTTATGAGCGTTTCATATCTTAATAAATTTGTCCTACAAACAAGCATGACTAGCAGTACTGAGAAAAAGGAAAAAAAATCCTTAAGATAGCAGCGAATTCAAATAACTTTTACAACAGAGGAAGGTCTTTTCTCAACGCTAGAATAACAAAGAGTTTATTAAGGGACAGATATAGATTCAAAAGGTCTTAGGCTTACAACGAATAACAATGGCGAAACAAAGTCAAATACCAACAGCAATAATCAAAAGGATGCCCGTAAACGTACACTATTTCAGACTTAATACTTTTGCATATCCGGATGTGAATGCAGAATAACACAACATAGTTTCTTGTTTAGCTTGTTTTCGTCCTCTACTCTCAGCAGCTATGGCAAAGGTATCGTATGGTATGATTAATTTTTATTCATGTTTAGTGCAACCTTTGTCGTCTGTTCATTGTTGAATGAATTGCATCGCTTTTGTCCTGTGATACACACATTTATACATTTCTGGTCTTAATTAGATGCAAATAGTGGTAACTGCGGCTTATAGAGATCCTTATTCGATTTTGAACGTAAATGGAACCAATTGTTTGAATATGACTTGAACTTGTTAAAAGAAATATATTTCTTAAAAAAATGCTTTAAGTGGATTCCATAGCGCAATTATTAAAATTTCTGTTTTCAGTATTTTCTTATTTTTTCTTTTAAAATGTTTCTATTATTTTAGTATGTAAAGGTTTAACATTAAATTTAATGTTTAACTTCTTTTATTATTTGAGTTGATAACCGTTTATAAATTTGAAGACTAAAATCTTAAGACTTTGAAACGCCTAATTAACCAGATATCAACAAAAAATTTCAAATTTATACATATTTCATATATTATATTTCCGTTATGTTCAATTTTGTACATCCGGATCCGGTTAGGAGCCGGTTTATCTTCCTGCGTCTTCGAAACCAGTCATTAGGGTTATAAATGTATATTATGTATGTTCATCAAACCTAAGTACAGTGATTTAATTTAAATAAGAATTTAAGCTAAATGAATCTTTGTGGTTGTAGGCACATGATATGCACAGTCTGAATTAATTGTGAATTGCGGACATACCTTCTGTACGTACTGTATCTTTTCAACCGACTTGTTTTGCATTCGAAGGCTCATTTCTCCAACAATGGACAAGAATTTGAGGATAAAAATAAATAAAAACTTGCTCTTATTATATTATGTTAATAAGTAATAGCATAGGATGCACCAATTAAGGTATTTGTTTACTTAATTAATGAAATATTCTATCCATTAAGACTTTGATTAAATTATGGTTCAATTAAATGGAATTTTGTTTGCTAAAATGTTGCCCAAGAAGCTTATTTGAAATTATTTATCAATTGCAATTCAATTTGATAACATTAGCAGCTTTTAAATCCAAGTAAAATGTCACAACACGGTATACTAGAATTTCTGATTTAAATAATTATTTAATTAGAAAAACAGAAAGCACATAAAAAGTTTTAATTATTAAATAATTAATTAATAATAAAAAATAAACGTTTTATTTATCATACCATGCGAGGTAACTGATTTTGATCTTTTGCAGGGAACATATAAATAAATGCCCTTAAAATCAAACTAAGTCAAGTAGACAATAGCTTTGTCGTCGAAATTTAATTGTAGAAGTTTATGGAAGTTGACGATCTACCACTCATGAGGAAAATTAAATAAAAAACATTTCGAAAAGTTTCTCTATGCAAGTGAGAAATAAAAAAGACATAATTTCCTTTATTTTGGCTAATGCAGTTAAAATTAAAATAACTTTGGAATTTTTATAATTTTGCTTGAAAATGCTATAACTCAGTTTTTTTTCATTAGTTATGTTTATTTTGATTTATGACTAGCAGACCCTGACATGCGTTCCGTTGCTATTTTGCACTTGCAAGTGTAATCAACATAAGTGTGCGACATTGGTTGCTACAAATTGACGTTGAGATTGATTGTTTGCTTTTCCAGTGAAGTTGTTTTAACACCTCGGAACTTAAAATTCCGTCAACAAATTTGATCATTATTATCAGTATCGGTGCAACAACTAAGATCCGATCCAGGTGTCATAGAAGAAATTCTTAAATTCATCTTGAATGCCTGACGGCACCATCTAGGTCTACATTACCATAACCAAACATCATAGCCTTTTCATCAATGTGAATCTCCAGGGTTTGCTTGATCTGAAAGAAGGAATCTCGTTCAGTTTGTCGACCGCCTGATTGGCCTTGCTGTAAAATGCTTCTTTTGTAGACGTGCGAGAACCACGGAATTCTACTCTTGTTGGAAGATAATGCAGATCAGACCACTCTATTCAGCAGGCAATTGATAGGTCTGCTGTGGTAAAGCATGTAGTGCCATCGTGCTGGAACCACATGTCGTCTATGCCCAAACGGTTCAATTTGGGTCATTCGAAATCGATTATAATGACAATGGCATTGGGGTATGTTTAGCTTTAACGACAAAAGACAGCATTGAGTTTTCGAAGCATTAAACTCCACACGATTCCTATTACCCCGTTTGACAATGCTGTATAAATCGGAGTTTAATGAGCTTGATATACGGTACCATTGCAATTGTACGTCCAAAGGTGAAGCAAATTGGATTATCGAACGAATATGAAAAGCAGAAGGTAGAGTCGTCACCAAAACATTTAAGTGGATTAGAAGTAACAGACAGTAGATCATTTATAAAAAATTGCACGACTGGGTCGCACTTACTTGCTCTTATTTGCCTAATTACATTAGAAAGCAAGATATTTAACAGAAACAGTTTGAACTTATGAAAAGTATCAAAACCACAATACTTAACGGTTTTTAGTAAAAATGGAGTACATCACCATCACACGTCTTAAATAACAAAGAATTTATGAAAAATGTATTTCGAAAATTGTAGGACCGGTTTTGAAAAAATCCTGTTTTTTATTTTTAGTTTCTTGAAGAAAACCTTTTTTTTTAAATTTTGATATGCAGTTTTTTAGACTTTATTAACTTACATGAGATTATAAAATTTAAAATATTTTTTTGTAGTTTTAAAAATATTGATTTTAAAAAAAAAGTTTCAAAAATTAATTTTAATTAATTAATTAAATATAATTAATTATTAATTAGATCTTCTCAAAAATAATGTCTTACAGTAATCCAAAGAGCCGTTTCGAAGAAAGCCCAAAATTATAAAACACTATATTTATGTCTTTTGAAAAATTCAACTTTTAATTTATTTAAACAATCTTTTCAATATAGAATTAAAAAAAAAGTAATTTGAATAATTTAATGATAGTAATTGTAGTTATATATTTTCAGATTTCAGATGATCAAACATCTTTTAAAAAGTTCGTCTATTTTATAATGTTTTTCTGGGTTTTAACAATATTAAAAAAATAATTTATCAAAACCAAATAAGTTGTTTTTAAATCTATCAGAAAATTGACCACATTCTTAGTAAAGATGAAGATAACGCTTTTATGTTCAACCCCTCTTCCGACACGGGAAATGTTTCAAAATCATTAAAAAAAATCTTATTTCAAACAAAAAATTAAACTACAAACTACTTATTATTTCTGTTTCATTTGGTTTCTTAATTATCACCCAATAAAATAAAATATTTAAAAATGCGAAGGAAGTTTTAACTGCTTGAAAGAATTCTACAACCGAATTTATCTGCTAACGGAAACACAAGAAAAGGGGAAAATAATGATTTCCATAGAAAATCTGTGAAATTGTTTTAAAAGAAAATAGATAATAAAAAAACACCGGCCGAAAAAATCCTAAAGCTTCTTTGAAAATATCTGGCGCTTTAATATGCAAAGTTAAACCATAAATTATAACCGGAACTAGATATAGTTAGTTCCTCAGAACTTCTATTCTCATAAGAAAAAATAAATAAAAACGTTTTCTCTTTTTTTTCTCCCGTCCTTTTTTCCGGAATTGTATAGGAAATTTGATTTTTTTTCCTGTTGTTGTTGAAGGTTTTGGGGGTGGACATTAAAGCCTGACGTGGAGGTGGACGTGAAGGTTGCTCACGCGATCGAATAAATTATTGCTGATTTTTTTCTTTTTCGCTTTGTTTGCTGCCCCTTACTTAATGTATTCAATTTGTTGAGGAGTTGACTATCAGTCCGACGAAATGTATAAGCCAGGAAAAGAATTAGATTTTCCTGAGGACTCTGGGGATTTTGAATTATTGCAGACCTTAACAGAAATTTGGTAATTTTGTTTCGAGTTCTTAATTTTCAATTTCAGCTTCAGTGTTGGTACATCCTTAATCAGTCACAATAAAGTTGTAGAAAATAAACTTCAACATTGAACTTGACACACTTTTCCAAAATACGGGAGTATTATTTTTTTTTTGTAAAACAGACACACAAAAGCATTAACGCTTTCATCTTAAACCCATATTTACGCCTCTTTGCCAGTTACAATCCATAAGCCAAGGTCTATTCAGCAGGCTTTTTCGCTCAACGCAGCTATATCACAACTTAATGAATTTATTCATCCCAATTCGCTAATCGCCTGAAGGGAAACTAATTTCTTTTCAAGGACCACAAAACATGTTATTCAAGTGACACAATTATTCCTTCGATCCTCGATCTGCGATAACACCCATGCAATTTGAATAAACTTCTTTACCCAAGTGAATTAAACTCTCGGAGACATCTACAAGGAGTGATATCAATTTCAAACAGTTTAAGGGCGACACGAACCCTTAAAAAAGGGGAGAAATAAAATATACCACACGTTGCAGCCGATCTGACAGTTGTAACAATTATGCTTGTGGTGCACCTTTAGGGAATTCTCAGCCCACCGAAAAAGTTGGTTTGTGTAAGGAAAAGTCTAGGCCCTGAGAGTCTTTAGGACCTTTCGTGACACTTGCATTTGTATTGCCAGATACCAGATGTAATAGAATTAGACTCTTGCATGGGTTACACGAGGCGATTAATATTAAATGCTCCGGGGATCTAACTGAGGTTTGTTGCGTGTGTTTGGTATTTTGTTTCACTTGGTTTTGTTTTAATCACATTTCGGTATCTTGATAGTACCTAATGAATTTGTTTGGGTTATAACTGTGATAGCAGCCATTTAAAAGGAAACAAAGGTGATGTCTTTAAAGACAGCTGGCTTCAGTTATAATTTCATTTCGGGTTTCATTAATTATTTGATTATTTCTACACCCACGCTTTAATTTCTTTTCTTTTTGTTGGCTTGGGAGAGGATACCTATATGAGGGGACTGTGGTTCTTGTTTATATTTTCGCCTTGTTATGAAATTGAAGTGTAAACAGTTTCTTATTTATGCATTATTATAGTTATTATGACAGGAAAATTTAAAATTTTAATGTAAATGAAGACATTTTCGGTTCTGGTTCCCTGTGTAGAATCTAGGTAGACGTCTCCCCGTTTTTAGAATAAGGCGAATAGAAGCAAAAGCGCTTATAAAAAGCTGATACCAAGGTGAGCTTATAGCCACATTTAAACAGCAAATAACATCCTAACAAGTGTTCACTTGTTCCCTGCACTAACACGCCAAATATATTATCGGTTGCCTAGCTTAGAATGATGAAACGCAAGAACCTAGAGAACTCACTGTAGGTATAAAACAACAAAACCAGGTGCGCAAATGTATGACATAAAACTATCCCAAAACGTAAGGGCTTGCTAAAGGTTCTTGAGGTCAATACCTCAAACTTAACTTGCGGATTAATAAAAAGAAGCGAAAAAAGCTGATGTTTCTAATTTTGGTGACATCTTTTTCAGTTTAAAAGAAGAAGTTAGACGGTAGGAGTTTGTTAAAATCATGTTTTTTTATTTTGAGATTTTGGTAAATAGTTTTATAAAGCTTATCAATATAAAGCTGAAAATTAAAACACAAAATCAGTTACGAATTCTGCAACCTTTTAAAATATTTAATTTCTTAAAGATAAAGTGAGCCGAACATTTAAAAAACCTTATTATTGAAAGGTACTTTCTGTAGAGATATTTCAATCAAAAATGTTTGAAAAAGATATGGTTAGAAGAAAGCATACCCGATTAATGTAATATGAGCATTGTTTTTCCGATCCTTAAGAAGGGAGACCCTCTGAACCACATCAAATAAAGAGGTATCAGTCTCCTTAACATCGCCTAATGGATAAGTTATATGCTGACACTTTTTAAAGTCAAAACAGATTTTGATAAGAAGTCATGCTTCTGCTTCAACATACGCCGATGATGTTGACACAAACCGAACAAAGCATGATGTCAATAGCTCTTTTCAGAGTCATGAGATGGAAGAAGCGTAGATGGGTTTACCAGTCAATAAAGACAAAACCAAGTAAATGTGCTGTCATCAAGGAGAGAGACCCAACGTCGTGGCCTTACACAAAACATCAAGATAGACAATAATAACGTTGGGGCTCTGCTATCAACTGAAAGAAACACTCAGCACAGAGATCAAATGAAGAATAAATTTTGCCAATCGTGGTTTCTTCGGATTTAGCACACATATGAGTAGCAAAGCTAAATCTTGGGCACCTAAAGTTCCCCTTTTTTATACTAATCATTCCAATTCTGTATGGTGCAGGGACATAAAAATTATCAAAAGTGGATGAGGAGGTGATCTATCTACAGAAAATCAATCACACAAGTAAATATATACATACAGACAGTCAGACGGATGGAAATACAGGCAGATGATATTTTTTCGGTTAAACATTTTTTAAAATTCTCTACTAAAATATTACCATGTTTGCTTATTATATCGAGCTCGTAAGTTTCTCTAATTCCTTGATAAAATAAATGAAAAATAAATATTCTGTACAAATAAAAGTATTTACTCAAGAACGTCAATAGGCCCTTCACCACATTAAGTCGTTTTCTAGCAACATTAATTATTTATGTCCAACAGCTCACAGTCCAGTTTTAATGTTTACTCCTAATAACCTGTAATCATCATAATGGCCATTTTTGGTCTATAACTTCTGTTTGACACTCGATGCCTATTAATTAATTTCCAATTATTTCCCCATCAAAAGTATCATCATCACTATTATTTCATTCCCCCAGCTGTAAATTACCTTAAAAAAATAAAACCAAAAAAATCCAACCGATTTGAGTTAAAGCTTTTTATCACACAAACACAGTCCGCATTTTACTTAATGAGGACTTGTGTTCTTATTGACTGTTGAAATATGTAGTTAAATTTATATGCGTTTCGTAACACCTCACATCTAACATCTCATTCAACAAAAATTTAATTAGAATTCCACGCGAACACTTCGTTAACAGAATTATATTTAAGAGTTCATGAATAATGCAAATGGAAGTGTTACCACATGAAGCAAGGTAAGGAATAAGGAGTTTTGTCTGTCGGTTTAAGAATGACAACATACCTCCTAGTTATGATGGTTGTTGTTATTATTGCTTTTGCTGGCGAACTCCTTACTTGAGAATAATTAAGTCCTCCTACTAGCTTTTCAGGAACAGGGACACGTCAAGGTGAGATTTGAATAACGATTATGTGACGAAAAGACAAAAATTG
The DNA here is from genome assembly GCA_963971375.1 of Platycheirus rosarum. Classification (NCBI taxonomy): domain Eukaryota; kingdom Metazoa; phylum Arthropoda; class Insecta; order Diptera; family Syrphidae; genus Platycheirus; species Platycheirus rosarum. The sequence goes on from OZ020508.1 coordinate 135,503,869, forward strand.
TAGGATACTGACACGAAGGATTCTAAAAAAAATGTGTCATACTAAGCGAGTAAAGTTGACATTGGTGTTTCGTCAATTTCTTCGAAGGTGCTGTAATTTTTTGTTAGCTCCGCTCGAAATAAAAGACCAAGTTGAAATATAAATAATTTGCACGACTCGAATGAAATTTAGTAAAATTAACGACTGGATCGCATTATGCATACGGTGACCATACGTCCCTTATTTCCCGGGACAGTCCCGTATTTAACTTGTGTGTCCCGGCAAAATTTTGAGAAAAAAAACCCTGAAATACAAGAGTCGGGTTTTGTCATCGTGACCAAAGTATTTACAAAAAAATATAAACAAAAAACCTGTCAATTAGACTAAGATGCTTGAAAATGAAAAAAATGTTTTCCGGAAAACAGAGAAACGTTTCATAAACATAGAAATGTTTCGCGAAGCGTCCACCCCAAAATAAACATTTCAGAAACTTTTAAAAACGAGAAAAAAATACCAACAATGATCTCTTTGATAAAGTGTGATTTATGTTTATTTTTCATAGACTTGTTCAAGAAAGTCTGAATTTAAAAACAAATCAAATTTAAAGTTTTTGTTTTAGAAAAGCATTTTTTGTTATGATTTTATATTCTTGTCTATTTGAGATTTTTTTTTTGATTTTCTACCAAATAAAAGTTAATTTTTTTTTTCAATTTTAAATTTATGTCCCGGGTTTTGCTCAAAGAAATATGGTCACCGTAATTATGCAGGACTGAGTCGCACGAACTTGTTCCCATGCGAAATAATTGCTTAGTGGCTGCATATGCATGCATGTATGTATGTATATATTAAAATAAAAAAAACTATTTTTTTTCGAAAATTCTTTCATTTTTTAATTAGTTCAAGAGTTTTTTCTCGGAAAGTATGTATGCAATAAAATTTGAAAACCAAATGTCTATCAAGGATCAAAAAAATTTGAAAATCGTTCCACCAGTTTTTTTAAAAACTCGTTTTTTTAAACTTCTCAAAAAAATATTTTTAATTTTTTTACTATGTCATTATAAGAAAATGAGTAGTTTTCATCCGGGAAAGTTATTTAAAAAAAAATTCAATCAACCCGTTTTCAAAAAATTTCGTAAATCAATTTTTTTTGAAAATTTAAAAAAATCGAAAAAAAGTTTTTGAAATGCCCTATTAATTGAATTATAAATGACTTCCTGTGTGCAAAATTTTATTGGAATCGGGATAATGGTTTACGATAAAACCGCATTTGAAAAAACCGGTTCTATGACAAGTACCATTATAAAACAAATTTCGAAAAATTCATTCTAACTGAATAATAAAATAATAGCACACTGAAAGTTTTATCAAAGTCGTTAGAGAAGTTTTCTAGAAAATTAAACTTTTTTTTAAAGATTTTATGGCAGGTACGGCTATTTTTCGACCTAGAGCAAAAATGAAAAACACCCCCCGAAATACTAATAAATACTAAATACTAAGTTTGAAGCAAATCGGCCTATCCGTTTAGGCTGCAGAGGTGCGAACTTCTCTATCATCGTAATGTCAGGTTTAACTGTTATAATTTTTTTTGCATACACGAATCCATAACTTGCCTTATAGTACCTATAATCGCAAGTAAAAAATGAAACACGCATGGAATACTATTTTGTTATTTTCTGCAAACCAAGGACATTGTAATTGATTCTGCAACCCAATATTTTAAAATTGGTCAATTTTGACGAATTACTTTTCCCAAGTTTCTTTTAAGAAATTTTTGGACAGATATAATTTGTTTGATTTTGGAATAATCTTCTGCTTTCTACTTAAAGCTGTATTGTATACTTAATAACTTATGGTAACTTTCTGACGGTGGATTGTCATTTGGTAAACGTTGTGCGTGTGAGTGCCATCCCATATACGGCAATTTTTATTGTTTAAACAGCTTTTCAGCCAAAATTATGGTCATCTTCCAAACGTTCCGAAGCCCAGTCAATGAAAAAACGGCGTTATCTGTATGGTCATTGGTCATGAACTTTAAGCTCAGTGTCAGTTGGATCTTGTTCGGGTGTAGGTCAAATTCCGCCTCAAAATAAAGTTGTATCGTTGGGACGTGCTGTCTAATCGTATTACTTGCCATAGCGATTTAGCATTGCAATTATATAAATAAATATAAATGTATTGGTGCGACAGCTCCTTAAGGAGCCAAGGCCTAGTGACTTATACTCTCAGCCATTCCTGTGTGTGTGTTGTTAATTTGCAAGAATGGAAGGGACCTACAATTTACCGCCGAGTCCGAACGGCTAGATGAGATTTACTTTTTCGAGACAAATTTTACACTTGGAGGTTTTGTCAGTTCCTCGCAAGAGGCAGTACCCCAGAAAAAAAGGTGGCTTAAGCTGGATTTGAACCCAGGCTTATTCGCTTAGCAGACCGACACACTAACCACTAAGCCACGGGGCACTACAATTGCAATTACTGAAATATAAACAACAGATTTCACAAATATCACTAATACAACATGGCCGCCACACGCTGCAAAAATGAACACGTGCCAATTGTAGAACGAGCTTCTTGTGCTATGTCTTTCTAATTATGCACAGAGAATAAAGGTTTAACATAAGGAAAATCGTTTTAAAACCTTAAGATTAACACAAAATTCACCTCTATCTTCAAAAACCGATATGATGTCGATCCCAACTTATAAATGATTCAACATTAAAATTTTCAAAGTATTGTGCACATGGTGCAAAAAGGGTATAGAGTCCCAAATTTTCTAACCTGCCTCGTTCTGCATCTTGAAACAAAAAAAGTCGAGAAAAGCGAAAACTTCTCTTTTATTTAATATTTTTATGATTCCACATTCCCTGATAGAATAAACTCCTCACAACGACTTATTAATATTAAATCACCTCGTTGCAACCCCCCCTCCCTTTCTCTAAATCTTAAACCGCTACAGAAAGTGGCACCGCCTATATCCTGAGGTTTCGTACAGCGCCAACATGTCATATTTCTCACCAAATCTTCTTCTTCTGCAAGGACTCGTCAAGTCAAAGGACCAAAGGTAAAACAAAAAAAGAACCCCACATGTAAGGCCCTTTTAACGAAACCACTATGCGACATTTTTTGACATATATGCGACCGTCTTTTATAATGTAATGAAACAACGCACTGACTGGCGATACCGGTGACGGTGTTATATAATAATATTAAAGCATGCTAGGGTAGAAATGTAAATAAGGGGGTTGGTGGATGTCTTTCAGTATGGTGGGCAGACTGAGTGGTGACAAGTTAAAGAGGTATTATAGACAGGGGACTTATTTTGAAATGTTAAAGGTTTTATGGGGATTGAAACAGATATCAGAAATGGTTTTGAAATTGTTAAAAAACTTGTACATAATTCTAGAAATTGATTGATTTAAGAGAGTAAGTTTAAACTTAGTGCCCCGTGGCTTAGTGGTTAGTGTGTGGGACTGCTAAGCGAATAAGCATGGGTTGTTTCAAAAAAGTGCATCCCATGTAGCCGTTCGGACTCGGCCAGTAAACTGTAGGTCCTTCCATTCTTGCAGATTAACAACACACAAACAGGAATCGTTGAAAGTATAAGTCACTAGGCCTTGGGTCTTTAAGGAGCTGTCCCGCCATTAAATTTATTTAAGAGAAATAATTCTTACAGAATCATTCATTGACTGAAAAAGAAGTGTTTTCCGCTAATCACTCTGAGTTTGGCATGAAACTTTATTATTAAAAATGCGTGCTTTTCGTGTTGATGATACACTGCCCGACAGCCGATTAGCGCCCACTACGTTTCTTTCCTTTGGAGCTTAGTATAAACCAATCAAATAAAACGTTTGAAATTTACAACATTATACACAACAGCAACATTATACACGAAGAGAAATTCAAGTTACGGTAGTAACTCCATTAATTACGTTTTAACAGAATTTTGAAGAACTTGATATGAAAAAATCACTTTTTTCCCGAATTTTAGAACCCCCAATTAAAAATGCCGAATAACATAAGGCAATGTGCAGAAAATGCCCTAATTTTTTTTAATAAATTTTTATTCCATAAATTAATAACTTATTTATAAAAGAGTTAGTAATGTGTTGTGCCACCACGGTTAACTATAACCTCATACATTCTGTTGGGTAAGGAGTCATATAATTGCTCTATGTAATGAAGTGAAATAGTCTCCCAGGCACTTTTTATTCCTTTAATGAGTTCGGATTTTGTTGGATATTGCCTTCCAGACTCGTATACTTTGCGTGCTAACCATCCCCAAACATTTTCTATAATGTTAAGGTCAGGCGAGTATTGCGGCCAGGTCAGTAGGGGTACGTTTTGGAGCTCGATCCAAGACTAAACGAGCTTAGAGATGTGGATAGGTGCGTTATGCTGCTGAAACTTCCATTGCCCAAAAATATCTTTGATTGCAGGGAAAGCCGTTTTTAATACACCATTGTATGATGTGGCATTCATTCGGCGAGTAAGAAATTGCAATTCAATGGTGCCATAGTACGTAATTGCTCCCCATACCATGACACAACCAGCACGGCTGTGCAGTCGATCTTAAGTATGCTCTTCCTTTTGAAGATTAATGGAAGTAGTAAGCATATCCATCGGGACCCTCCAAATAATTTTTTTTTTTGTCTGAAAAGACAACACGCTGCCACTCCCACGTCCAGGTCATACACACTTTGCAGAATTCGAGGCGTTGCGTCTTTCGGAGTTGGTTAAGATGTAGTTTTTCTTTATTTTTAGACGTTTTAAATGTTTAGCATTAGAAATTTTGTGGTCCGCACGCATGCCCACTTTTTTCTCTAATTTTGGCTGCAGAGTCGTGCGGATTGGACGCATGCCTCAAAATAATTCGTTTGTCAGTTGCCGTATTTACCGAAGATTTCCTGCCCTTTATATTCCTTCCATAGTCATGCTCATTGCGTAAAAATGAAGAAATAATTTTACGGCTCCGTAAAAATTTTTTGAAATTGGATGAATCGATTGGCCACACTCACTATAGGCTTTTATTTTGGCCTTTTCGGACTCATTTAACGCTTTTCCCCTACCCATATTTACTAAATCTAATTGAAAACTATTTAAATTAAACTAATAATAACTATAATAAGTAAAAACGACTACTTACACGCAAGAATTAATATTAAAATGTAGAGGCGCTAATCAGATGTCGCAACAAAAATGCATTAATTTTTGTCACATTTGATAAAAAAGGATCTCAATTTTTTTTTAGAAAGATAGTAAGGTGGAGAATACAGAAAAAAAAGATTGAGCATGATACATATTTAGAGTTTCGAGTTATTTTCATTTACACTGCAAATTAATGGGGGTGCTAATCGGTTGTCGGGCAGTGTACTCTTGTTCGTTGGATTTGAAGCTTTCTTCTATATTCGATAATGCATGTTGTATTGGACGGTTTCAAGTCTGAATTCCACAAAATAAATGATGGTGTGCTTCAGGGCTACGTTCTGTCTCCGATTCTCTTCCTCATTTTTATAAATGAGGCAAATTTCAAGGAGACCCCTGAATACCACTGTCTTTGCTTAGCTTTAACAAGGAAATTATACCGAAGCAATGGAAAGGTGCAATCTATTTGACAACTTCATTAATGCCATTGTTGCGATGAAATAACATACCATCTTGAAAAATTGACAAAGTCCTGTAATTTAAATTCAATTCAAATTGTTATGTCAATCTAAGTCAACTAATCTCCGTAGGTAAAAAAATTGTAATACAGCCTGCAACGTACGGTTTCCTTAGTAAATCACTTGCTAAACCTGTGTAAAAAAACAAAACCAACCCGAAATAAGAAAAAACTGAAAAAAAGAAAAGCTATTTTTTTTTGTGATCCCGAAACAGAAAATTACCCACAAAAATGTCATCAGGATACGAATAGAAGTAATTTAAATGGAACGCTGTCGTCGTTTCTCTTATTTTTTGTTTTTTTGACAAAAAAGTCGGCTTGACATGTTTTTCCTATGGTGTCAACGGTCTTGTACCTAACATTTTCTGCAAAACGATTTTTTGTTATGTGTTTTATTTTTCCAGGAACAAAAATGATTTATGCAGCCCTCCGTATTTAGCTACCTTTAAGGAAAGTGGTTTTTGGGAATTTTTGTTTCCTTCCTTATGGGCTGATGATTCGGTGGCAATTCTATTCTCTCTGTCCCTCTATCTGCCAACAAATGCCAGTCAATTTTCATCCATTTTGCATTACTTGTGTTTTTGCCTTTTTTTGTGGGCTTATCCCATCTGGAGGTGGGGAAAGAAAAAAAGTTAGAAATCGTCGTCGTTTGAAATTGAATTCGTTTCCCGTTGAGATGAAAGGTTATGTAAAAACTGATGGATTTCAACTGGGTGAATTATGATTTTTTGGTAAAAGAATGACAAGCTTGCTTATGAGGTAGATTTGAGTCATTTGAATGCGGATAGTTATTTATTGAGTTATTTTTTTTTATGAAAATATGAACACGAAGTTCATAAATTTAAGAGGCAATTACCCGTTTCCGAGAGAGTAAAATAGAAAAGAAGATGTAAGGCTTATGGTTTTATGTCACAAAGACTCCACATCTAATTTGATGTTGGTGTCAGTAACATAAACCTAATATCCACCTTATATTTACGATCTTTTAGCTGAAATCAATTCACGACCGGAAATGGTTTCATATCAGTTATTAATTTTTGGTGGGTAGAAGAACTGAACGAATGTTACCATTTTTTTTTTTTTTTTTAAACAATCCTCAAAGTTCGTTCCTTGAAGGCCAATGATTTTCAAATAAATGTTTCTAGAGAATTTGACGTTGTACAAACCAAACTTCGCACTGTTTTTCCTTGTGTCAAAAAATATATTAAGTAGCTTCAAAAATATTTTTTAAACTAGCTATTTTACATAAATTACAATTTAATTGAAATAACATCCAAAATGCGTTATATTTTGTATCGCTTGTTCGTTAAGTAATTTCCAGCAAAGAAATTGCGAGAAAATTGTTTTTCCTAACGTCCTCCGTTATGACTCCTCTGAGGTAATTTGGGGAATAAAGTGCTTGTGTGTCTTGTTATAACAAAACCTTGGGATGTTATCTTTTTGTTTTGGGCATTTTTACTTATATTAAAAAATATTAGGTCATTATTCAAATAGAACAAAGTATAACAACAAGAGGACCATTAAGGCAAGCCGCAATAAAAATTATTTCTCTTTTCGAGGACGCAGGGTATCCACAATAGATTTAAAGTGGACGAGGCTGGAATTGTTGAAAAAATAAGTTATTTAGGATAATTTAAGGAAATTCTATTAGTTTTCTTAAAGATTAAGATAGAAATTTTTTTTTTATTGATTCATTGAAAATAAAAATGGAAACAATTTTATAGTGATTATCTTATATCACGTAACCACATCGTAACCACATCTTCAGAAACGTTTAAGTATTTTAAATATTTATGGAAAACCGCAGCTTTGTCGATGACTGTATATATTAAATTCAAACAGTAAACGCCTCCTACACGCAAATGCATATGCATTAACAAGAACATAAAATGGTTTTCTTAGGTTGTAAGAACACACTTGACTCATAAATTATTTTCCATTTCCATGTCAACAACCTGTAGCTCATTTCGACACTTTTGTCAAAGAAAATTACCTTTGCTCTGAATCTTTTCTACATGGTCCTTTCAGAACGCTCTTTACTGTTGATTAATAATGAATGAGCTAAGCCACATGTCAATACATTATCTCCTCACAGCAGAATGGGGTCATTTTTGCATGTACTCTACCTAGAAAACCAAAGTCCGACACCTTGATGCAGGCAATGGGCTTTGAGCTCTTTGGATTTATGTCACAGTTGAACGCATGTCGGATGGGGGTATGGTTAGAAAAGGTGCTGCAAACACTTTTTAGTGTATAAGTGGAAAATACATGCTGTAGAATCAAGTTCGTAAATTGTTTTTGTAGCCTGGTTAGGGTGAATGTCTTTATAAAAGCGTATTTCAAGAAACATTATGAGGGATTCAAATTGATTGCATTCCTGGAAGAGAAAAAATATAAAAGGTGAATTGTTTTAGAATAATGTCTATTCTAAGCCATGATTGTTGATGTAAGTTCGATCCATCAAGTAAATTTATCCAATTAGTTGGATAAAAGTCATATACAACCTTTCGAAACTATTTTGAGAACTATAAACTTTCTCATTCACTTACTAATATCAAGGTCCTCAAAAAACAATAAAACTCCTCTTTTTCACATTGCAAAAGATACTTTGCTTTTAAACACTGCCGTTCAACTAATATCTTATTTCACACATACATACATATATAAATACATTAATTAACGATCTCGTGGCAAACAGCCATATTCCAGCGATGTTAATATTTAAAGCAATTAATTAATAGAAGGGATCCCATAATTCAGTTATCATAAAATTTTAAGGATATCACATATTGGATCCATTCCCCCTGGATTGCAATGCAATTATTATTCCGGTGATATGGAATATCCTTCCATTAAGATTTTAACACTCACTAGAAGTGGTATTTGGCACGAGACAGTTGCGGAAGGATTACAAAAGTTCTCAACGTTTACGTTTTGAGTATGTTTCGTGCAAGTCGCAATAAAAAATATGGCATATTCGATTAATATTTTCATTGTATCTCCATTGGGGGATTTGGTCTTTGAAGGTAGGGACCAACATGCAACAATTCATTCGCTTGTCCTTTGCAAGGTATTTTTCACTGTTTTTTAATTATTTGTCTTATAGTTTTATTATTAAATCTTGAAATACGTGAAATTGCTGACGTAGTTTCACTATAGAGGACATTTCATTGATATGTACATAATAACACAAAAACCTTTCAACTGCCAACCGCAATTAATGGATTTATTTTATTTCCCACAAAAACGGGTATCATTAGTTTTCAAAATTCATTTAGCATGAATATTTAAAAATTCTACAATATATTGTCGATGTTTGATATTTGAAAGTTGAATTTGTATATTGCAAGTGGAATGGGTTTGTGTTATTTCCAGAATATGCGAAAATGTTCGTTATTTTTAACGAGACAAAGCAGCTTACCACAGACCGCTGGGTGTGGTAATTATCAGCAATCTATTTTAATGGCTTCATTTGAAATTTCAATTGATTGATACTTATGGTTGGCGTAGAACTTGTGGAAGTCTCAAACTTTTTCGTGTGCACAACTCACAAAGAGACGGAAAATAATATTTAGTTGCTATTCAGTTATTTGAATAGAAAGAGGTGTTGAACAATTAAAATTAAGTGGAAGAAATTGAAAAGAAAGTAATAAAATATGATAAAAGAATTTTATAATTTTTAATGAATATAACTGAAAAACTCAGTTCACGGAATTTAATACGTAAATAAGATTTTTTTTTAAATACAGAATTTTTAAAAGTATTTCGCTTTAAAGTAATTTAAATTAATTCATTGCTTTGATGTTCTTGAACCCTGCAACACTTTTAAATTAAATATATCAAATTCAATTATAGTCAAGTAGATAGTAGACCAAAATTAAGAGTACATTTTTTGCTGTTGGGTTCGATAAACCCTTTTGCATATCCCCGTTTTTTACAATCCCGCTTTCTTAAAATCCCGCATTTTATAATTCCGTGTCCATAATCCCGCAAAAACTAATTGTTTGGTTTTAAGAGAATGGGGTAGTTTTTACTTTTAAAATATGAACAAGAAGCTTTAAAATGTGGTGGGTGCTGAGAAAAGCAAATAAAATGTTGATAAGTTATTAAATTAAAATTGTAATTAGAGTGAAGTATTGATTGTCAATCTGGCAAATGACAAAGCCACATTAAAAAGGTTTCTTTTAACTTAAGTATTGTTATTAATGTCTTAAATGCTTAAGATATTTAGAAGAATTTATTAAAAAAATTGCTTAAATCATTTTAAATAATTCTCAAAACCGCCGAAAGAAACCTTCAAAAAGATTTTAAGATCAGAATGCAAACATCGCATCTTTCAATAAAGTCATACACAAAACTTACTATGCTTTCACACTTACGAAATTATTTCCGAATAATAATCAATCGTTTTTGATGTACTCAATATTTTTCATTTTTTATTTCTTTTGGAAATGTTTTGTTTGATCATTTGAATGTCAAGTGTTTAAAAATAAACAATTGACTCACATTTTGCATCCAATTAAATTTAATTTCATGCTTAACAAAGCACAAAATCGTTGAAAAAATATTTATCCAGGAAACATTCCGAACTCATATACGTACATCCGTCTCAGGTCTGAGGTTTCCAGAATACACTGAACCTGGTAGAAAGAAGTCTTCCCATTTTTGTGAAAAGGGAATACTATGAATTTGTGTGTTGATTTCCACAAACATATTTAAAGTAAAACAAAATTTATAGAATCCAGCAAGTAGCCAGCAACGTCGAAGATGACCTTTGGCATGATCTTTTAGCAATATCGAATTGCCACTACACTTAAAAAAAGGCTAAGGGACTTATGCTCTTAATCATTTCGAAAGAACTAGTAATTTTCCGAAGAATGTAAATGTTGCTTGTACTTTTTTTTTTAAAGCATCGCTTAAGGAATTGAGCTCTAGGCTTTTCTCAAACAAAAAATAGAAAAATGTTTTCAGAGTATCTTTCCAGGGTGCATAGCATTAATTATTTTGAGCAAACAAAAATTTCATGAAATTGTGGCTTCGTTTTATGTTTATATCTCGAAACTCGTCGTAGTGAGGTGATTTTCCAACACGTTTTTGACGACATATTTTTGAATATTTCCGCAGTACCTTTCCAACAATGTAAAGCACTAGATAGTTTGAACAAATAAAACCATACAATTGGGGCCTGGTTTTTTTCTTATATCTCGAAAGGTACGCGTAGTAGAGAAGTGATTTCGATTTTGAATACTGCATTTTTCAGCTGTTTTTTTTCACCAAAGTAAATTGTTTTGAGCAATACAAAATTCATGAATTTGGTTTATTGCAGAACAGAATGAATAACACATTCTTAAAGCTTCAGAAATTGAGTAAGAAAATTTTTGAAAATTATTTTTATAACTTCCTTCGCATTTATAATTTCATACATATTTATGGGTAACACGTGTGAACATTTAATTTTTTTTTTCATGCACAACTTGAGCATACGAATAGCTTTTTTTACATACGTCATTAAAGTAAACACAACATACATATGTAGCCATTGTCCTCACCCTTTTCAGCCTAAAATAAATTCTGCTTATATGTTGAAGAAAACCTCTTCCCAACACACGGTGTTTATATATTCTAGACCACACTCAAGTAATCATCGTACGACACTTCTCTGTAACCCTCAAGGTGTCAAATAAATTGGAATTCATCTCCCTGTAGGCAGTAGTGTTTACTTTCGTTGTCTTTTATGTATGCCTTTGTCATTTGGGAGGAGACATATTTTAAAGGAACAATCGATATCCTTTCCCAACTTTTTCCATTCGCCTTTTTGGGGGACTATTAAGCGATTTCGTTAAAAAAAACCTTCTAGGCGGAAATGAGATGTTTGGTAGATAAATAGCACGTTTTTTCTTCTTTTAAATAAAAAAAATTTAATTTCCATTTTAATTAATTAAGCTTCATGTTAATAGGGTACAAAGACTGAATATCTATTTTATTTTTCGTATTTATTTAATGGTGGTGCCCCGTGGCTTAGTGGTTAGTGTGTCGGACTGCTAAGCGAAAGAACCTGGGTTCAAATCCAGCTCATAGCCACCTTTTTTTCTGGGGTACTGCCTCTTGCGAGGAACTGACAAAACCTCCAAGAGTAAAATTTGTCTCGAAAAAGTGCATCTCATGTAGCCGTTCGGACTCGGCGGTAAACTGTAGGTCCCTTCCATTCTTGCAGAGTAACAACACACACACAGGAATGGTTGAGAGTATAAGTCACTAGGCCCTGGCTCCTTAAGGAGCTGTCGCGCCAATAAATTTATTTTATTTATTTATTTATTTTTATTTATTTAATGGAATTCATTCTGAAGAAAATATTTGTTCCAACATAAGAGAAACAAGTTAAAATAATGCCTCCATTTTATCAATCATAGTTTAGACATTGATGAATTCCGTTTAGAAATCCAATCAAGTAACACAATGCCCTCAAAATAAATTTAATAAAAAGTCAAGATCCCAAAAAACGATCCACATACAAGTTCCTAATTGGTCATTAAATCCTCATAAAATTTCTCAAATATTTTTTCCAGGAGAAAACCTCGACAATGCTTCAAGGCACCATAATTTAACTTTCTTTATCTTTGTGCGAGTGTTTCCCACGTCAAATGAAAATCTTGAACTATATGCCTAAGCTTTTCTCAACGTCAAGTGTGACATTAATTTAACGTCTATGATGCTAGAAATTTTGGTAGAATTTATTTTTTTTTTGGAATTTATTAAATACCTTCTATTCCCCTAAGCGATATTACACTGGGCACTATAAAAAAACGACGTTTAATCTTTGATCAAGGGATACTCGTACCTAGATGTTAGTAAAACCCAAATATCCATAGGCAGGTTGTTTTTATAGATTCTCTATGTCAACCAGGAGTCTGGAGAGGGTAAGATTTAATGAGCATTGGAGGAAACCGTCCCCCATTTAGGCGGATTAAACAAAGCTAAACAATTGTTATAGTTTATTGGGTACGTAGGTGAAACTAATTAATCAATAACATTTATTCATGACCAAGACAAAGTTTTGGTTTTGGTTTTGGTTTTGGTCGGATTAAACTTTAGAATCTTATAAACTCGCTATTGACGCGTTGCCAACCTGTACACCTATGATATTCATAAATCCAATTTTCCCCGAGTTTTTCCTGTTTTGACTATCATAATGCACAGACATATTTTACAAAGAATAATTTAATTGTATCTATCCTCATGTCTCCGTTTGTCGCCTTTAAACTTCGTTTGCTTCCCCACCCTAGTACAACTGCAAGCTTTGATCTTTGCGTAACAAAAGAAACAAGCTTTGGACAATTGTCCTTCGCACTCGGTTCCCCGCCGACTGTTGCAACTGTTTCAGCTCTTTTCTTCATTTTTCTGAGTTATACGGTTCTCTTTACCAACGTTTTTAATTAGAAAACCAATCTAACCTCATAAATCATTCCAAGTCCTTTTTTCAGTTCGTCAATTATAAAAGAAAGGCTGATGGTTATCCTACCTCTCTCTCCTTCAATACTGATATATCGAATAATTCACAAGATATCGCCAATTTTTCGCCACGTTTTTCAAGCAATTTTTCACCAACGATTCCTTTCAACCTGACTAAGATTATTTTGATTATTTGCCGAATTTCTGCATAGGTCCCTCTTTTCCTCTTACAGTCGAGCCATATTTTATAGAAAATAAATTAAAGCAACTTAATGACGAATTTTTCCCCGGTCCTGATGGTCTCCCCGCAATTTTCCTTTAAAAAACGCTCAATAACCCTATCTTTCCCACTCTCCAAAATCTTTGGTTTTTTGCTATCTCAAGGAGAATTCTCTCAGATATGGAAAACCTCCTTCATTACTCCAATACAAAAAAGGCCTAAGAGTGATGTTAAAAACTATCGCCGCATTGCGAAACTTCCCCACATACCTAAAATATTCGAAAGCATTCTGTACGAAATTTTAAGTTTCCGTTGTAAGTATATCATTTCTCCTAGACAACATGGTTTTCTCAAATGCAGGTCTGCTACCACTAAATTTGTAAAGTTTGTATCCCATACCCTTTTAGCCCTAGATAACGGAAAGGAAGTAGATGATATCTCTACTGACTTAAGCAAGGCATTTGATAAAATTTCCCATAGACTTTTACTTTTCAAACTTTCTTTTTTTGAACCTATCATTATAAAATGGATTCCTTTTAATTTAGGAAACCGATACTACAATGTTCGACCTAGATCTACCCTCTCTACATCTGGGGTCGCCCAAGGCAGCCACTTACGTCCTCTGCTTTTTATTCTTACTATTAATGATAACGAAATGGTCAGAAATCATTCCCACATTTCACTGCACGCTGATGATAAGAAGTTTTTCATCATCATGAAAGCTCAACTTCTTGGCACATATCGATAGTATCATCTCTAAGGCCAACTCGACAATTAGATTTGTGAAACGTTGGTCCAAAGAATTTTCCGATCCCTATATCACCCGATCCCTCTACATAACCATCGTACGCCCGCTACTTGAATACGCCTCCCAAGTATGGTCCCCATATCAACAGGTTTACATCTCAAGAATCGAGACCATTCAACGTCGTTTTCTTAGATTTGCTCTTCGCGGTCTGTATTGGATTGATACCTTTATCTTGCCCCTTATCAAAATTGCCTTCAACTTATAAACCTTAATACCCGGGAAGAACGCAGAGAAACTGCTGAGATTCTCTTCATTCATCGACTCCTCACAGGTTCCGTCGACTATGAAACTCTTTTTTAAATACATTTTTTTCTGAACAAGTTCCCGTAACCTAATAAATCCTCGCCTGTTCTATCTGCCTACTCACCACACTTGCTATGGTTTCAACGAATCTATTACGCGAAAGTTGCAGAGGGATAATTCGAATAAAAACTGCTTCGACTTTAACTCAGCACCCCCTGCCTTAAATTCCTTCTCCGGAATCATCATCCCAACCCATTAGTTTTAAGTTAGCCGTAAGTTTCATAGTTTTAAGTCAGTATATGTAGCTTGTATTAAGCTAAATAAATGGGGGTGTTGCCCCACCAGAATTAAAATTAAAAATTTAAAATTAAATTAAATTAAAATTTAAAAAAATTTGTAGTAATAGATGAATTTTTTAAGTGACTGTTATGAAAATCTCTTGGTATTTTGGTTTTTGGTTTTGATTTGAAGCGTGGTTGTCTAATTTAGAAATGGAAAATAAACTGTATTTTTTAAATGTAAATAAGACAAAGGAATACAAAAAACACAGATCATTTTCAGTTTGATTCGTTAGCAAAAAACTCTTTGATATCATACTTACCTATTCTCCTTTAGAGACCTAACACCCTTAACAAATATGTCTACTGCCTGTATTTTATATTAAAAATGTGTGTATATATCAAGAAATCTAAAGTGAATCTAAGACAATAATCTGTTATCCTCTCATATCTTAAACAATTTTTTTGAAGCTATTTCCCTACAAATAATGATTTTCATGTTTGTACCCTCCCCTGTATATTTCAACATCGACAACATATCTGATACCAGAAAGGAGAATACCTATGTATATTTCTATTTCCGCATTTCATAATTCCGTATTAAACCCACTTCCTAGGTACTACATACTCAATATGACGAATAAACATAGGAAAAAAAGTCTTGATAGCCGCATCCCGATTTTCTTCTTAGTATCTAATCTCTGTTCAATGAGGTTCTTAAAATTTCATGATTTCTAGCTCATAAATAAGTCCTCAGAGATAATATATATTCCATTGTTGTTTTGTTTTTTCTGTAGTAGAACATGTGACCAGTATATTGTCATGTTGCTTCTTGGGAAAAAAAAAATTGTCAATTTGTCCTCTCTTCATCATCTCTGTAGGTTAAAGGTCCAACATTTTGATTTCAAAAATGTTTGTATAATATTGTTTTTACTTCAAAATTGATCATTTTTGAACTTGTGGACAGTACAAACTTAAGAAACAAACACCAACAGAAACAGTTATTTTAAATTTCAGATTTCTCAAAAAAAAAACATGTTAATTGCAAACTTTCTTACTACGACAATACGATTGTTCAAACAAATTTCAACACTCAGTCTGCGTCTTCAAAGCTGCAAATTAACAACTTTAGTGCCTCCTTTATTTTTAATACCACTCCTTAATTTTCTGCTCATAAGGCTCGCCATAATAACACACCCTGGTGCGTTTTCATTCTTTATCGTGAGTGAAGATTGCATCTACTGAGGGTTCCTTTGTCATACACATAGCACAAGGCTAACTGTCAATTAACACAAGCCCGGTAGCATGGGAGTGTTTACCTAAATTGGCGTCAATTTGGAAAAATATGAGCTTGCCATAATTGTTTCCTTCTGCTGTTCATGGCGGTTCTTTAAGGATGTGTGAAGAAAATGAAAACAATTATCCCTTGATTGTTTTCAAAAATAAAGAACATAGGGAGGGCTCTGAAGAAGCATGTTTATAGTAGTATGGTCAGTCCATTTCATCGCATTTACTTAAACAGGTTAAACGAACAAACGAAAAGCAAAGTCACTTCTTCACTTCTTTTTGTTCTCTCATTTGTTACTCCAACTAATAATTCTCACTGAATTTAGAAAAGTTAGTAAATAATTTGACTTTCCAATGAAAAAATAAATGAAGTCTAACTCTGCAACTATATTTTACATATCATGGCGTAAATTTCGCAAAAAATACAAATCGCAACCGCATTAAGCCATTACCAGCTTTTCGAATTTTTCGGTAACTAGAAAACATCAAGGCGCGCCAACTTTATTGTTGTTGCAATGTGGTTTCACATCCAAATTGATGATGACCCCATTAACAATGTTTCAAAGGTGAAGGATTTCGAACAAAACTACTGCAATGATTCAGAGGTTCTTTGGATCCACAGGAGAAGGAACCTTTTTTTGGTAGTTTTTTGAACGTTTTAATAAAATCCCCGCTTCGTGTTGTCATTCTCTTGAACTGCAATTAAGTTAAAGTAACCTTTGAATCAGTGGTTGAATGAAGGTGGATGCAATTTAAAGTTCCGCAGTAGAAAAATAATGCAAGGCCAGAGAATTATGTCCAATGTTGTTGGTTAATTGGCCATGAAATCCGTTATAGTTTGGTATTAATTTTTGATACGTTAATTCTTCTATATGAATCTATACTTTGTAATTTATCTTTTAATAAATTCGTCTGTGAAATATTTTTTCTTCAAACAAAATACATACATATATATATGTGTTTTAGAATAACCCTCAAGAAACTTCCTTAGTATTCAAAATTATATTCTAACATGCTTCTACTTTCTCCAGACATTTTGATGGGATAATAGTTTTTTTTTATTCTATTTTATTGAAAATTATGAAGGAATAAGTTTTACGAAGTCAAATGTCAAAATTTAATGTGGTAGTTAAAAGTTTTCCGAGCAACTTTACATTTTGGCCCTTGAAAACAATTCATTCTCGTTTCAATCTGAAAATACATCAGTTTTTGTTTTTTATTTTAATGACATTAAACACAAACCAAAAACCAAACAAGTTTCATGTTTAATATTTAATTGCATCAAAATCTGCACTAAGAGGAAAAGGAGGGGAAAACTTTATTTTTGAACGGAAACAGATAAATCTACGAAGTAGACACATGTCAACAGCACGCAGTTGGTTTTCGGACGGTCCCCCGTCTTTCTACTAACCACGCGCAACAATGCTTGATTTCGCTGATCTCACGGGAAGCGATGCTTTTTTTACTTTTAAATGATTTTTATTTTACTTTTACTTATATCTACTTAAATGCTAGACAAAAATCTTAAAACTAGCTAAAACTATCAACTTATTTAACTTACTGGCCCTATGCGGGCGCTCTAAATTAATCTTTAACTTAAATTTAATTGCCTTTTGGCCTAAAAATAACTTAAATTTATCTTATTAATGAAGGGTTTTATTTTTCACCCAGAAAAATTAAACTGCGTATCTGAGCTTTTTTTGCTTAACCTATCTTAGACTAATTAAAACTAACTTAAATAAACTAAAAAATAAACTTAAAATTACTTAAAATAAACCTAAAATACTTAAATCTAGAACAGCCACAGCCAGCTTTTTTTTATTTTATAGATTTTTTTTTTTTTTTTTTTTTTTTTTTTTTGGTGCCGCCGCAACTGCCCTACCTAACTTAAAGATACTAAAGATATATGTTAGTCGGCCATAGGCGATATTTCGTCTATGTCGACTGAAAATGGTCGGGTTTTAGCTAAGCCACCAAAATTGGTGGACCTGATCCTTCCGATCCCGGTCGGGCACGGCCGTACTGAAACGGAGGCGCTCTGCTTCGCTCCCAGCGACTATGGCTCGGTCGTAGAGGAGCCGCCTATCAACTGTTCTGCGGCCGACGTGGTATATCAACGGAATCGCCGATCTATCCTGAATCAGCCCTCGACTATCAAGGTATAGGAAAGCCTCGGACCATTAGTTGAGGTCATCGCCCTTGCAATGTGTCCGCGAATGAGCTTAATTAAAAAGTTATCTATCCTGTTTGTATTGGCCCCGTTGTATAGGACCTCGTTGGAATAATAATGTTTGTACTCCGACTCTGGTGTTCTGCTATCAAGGCGGCTGCTATAAAACAACCGTCTTGTCAGGGCAAAAGCTCCCCTAGCCTTGGCCAGAGCAGCCTCTATATGTCCTTTGAAATATAGATACTGATCTAACCAGATGCCAAGGTACTTTACTACATCTTTACTCGCCAGTGGATGTCCATGTTGCCCAGCGATCACTAGCTTGCGCCAGTTCTTTCTCGTATCCCTAGAGGCCCCAGACAAAGGGGTTCTAAACAGGATAGTTTCACATTTCTGGAAGTTAATTTTCAGCTTCCAATCATTACAGTACTTTTGAATTTTATCGAAATCACGTTGCAAGAGAATTCTGATGACTTCAACTTTTGGACCTGTTCTGTATGCAACTAAATCATCGGCATACGCAATTGCATGAGGTAGACTCCCAATGAGATCGCTGGTGTAAATACTAAAGAGAATCGGCGAGTTCACCGCTCCCTGTTGCAGACCGTTTTTAATATCAAACGTTGTGTTAGATGTTAAATTGCCACTCTTGACAACAAACTTTCTACCATTAAGCATGTCGTAAAGCATATATAACAGTGGTTTACTTATGCCCCATCTGGTTAGCTTCAGATAAAGACCTTATAGCCATACGGTGTCAAAAGCCTTCTCCAAATCAACCAGACAGGCACCCGTGCATTGATTTTTAGCATTGTTCCATTGGACAGCAGATACTAACTTAGACGCGGCATGAATTGTGTCATGTCCCGCCTTAAAGCCGAACTGGGTGTCTGGAATTATATTTTTGTCCTCGGCCCACTTGGACAGAGCTCTATTGATAACCTTTTCGAATACCTTGCTGATACTCGGAAGAAGACTTATCGACCGGAGATTTGCCGGATTGGAATTGTCCTTTCCCTTTTTGGGGAGAGGATGTACTACAGCTGTCTTCCAACTCACTGGATAATATGCATTATTCAGCGCGTTGTTGAACAGTGTTGTGTATATGTTAATTGCATCTTCGGGGAGATGTCGTAGTACAACATTGGGTATACCATCGACTCCCGCTGACTTCTTTTTCTTTAATGATGTGAAGATCATTTGTAGTTCGACCTTCGAGATGAGCAGGGAACTTGGCCCATTTCGCTCGGCGACGGTGGCATTTGCCAGATTGTCTTCATTGAATCCGGTAAAACCAAGATTCTCAGATCGCCATTGCGTGATGCTATTTCGCAGGTAGAAGTGATTTAGTAGAGCTCTGTTCTCCAGGTCGTGATTTGGATGAATGGACTCATTCACCTTATACACTTGCTGAAAAGCAGAACCCACTGTCTCAACCTTCTCCAGTGGATCTTCGATCACAAAGAATTCGTCGTCCAAGACGGCGTTCCCCAGATCTACTCTTGCGGTCAGGAGTATGTTTTCGTTGTCTGTCGTTCTTTGGAGCTTAAGACACGGAAGATCATTTTGAGTATTCTTTCTAAAGATTTTATTAATCTCGGGAAACATACTCGGGTCGTTAGAATTAACGGCTCGAATTCTGTTATCCCAGTACGAGTTAATAGACAATCGATAGTTTTGTTTGATGAGCGAGTTGACATTTTTGATTGAAGACTTCAGTGTCCTAATCTCCAGATCGTTTCTGTCAGTAAACCGCCATTACAAGAGTTTTAATCTTGTCAGGAGGCCACTTTTTTGTCTATGTAGTGCGTCTATTGTCGCGTTCTTGTACATTTCAGTTGCGTTATGTTCTTTGTATCGTGGGATCGTTCTGTCCATCGTTTGTTTTATGACACCATCCATCTGAAGCAGGTATCCATCGATCTCTACGTTCGATAGATTCCTGTCATTTGGAGGCACAATGTCGTTAAAGAGGAGTTCTCTTGTCAGGATGTTGGAGAAACGTGGCCAGCGTGCCTTACTAAAATTGTAAGAGCGCGCAGGCACAAATTCATCCAACACCACAAGTTCATTTGGTAACTGGATGACGGCGGGAAGTCCGCAGTGGTCACTGTCGTATTCTACCGTCTGTAAACAGTTTCTTGTCTGTTGGCCCACAGAGTCAGTTACTGTCAGTCTTGAGTCTAACAGTAGTAGATCTAGAAAAGCACCGCTCCTTGGGAACGATGGTCTATCTGTAGCAAGAAGGTCGATTTTATACTCAATATGGTGTCGACCCATCCAATCAAAAAGATGGTATCCCCTTGGATTTTGGATTTGATTTCCCCAATCTTAATGTTTGGCATTGAAATCCCCAGCGATAATAAAGTAATTTTCATCCGAGTGCAGGCTAAGGCACTCGAAAAGTTTTTTGAGCTCTGCAATAAAGTTTGCAGGTTGAGGTGCTTCTTGTGCGTACACTGCGATCACATACATTCGCTTCCCATGTTGGAGAGGAATGCATATGATGCAAGCTTCTAGCAACTCGAATTTTCGCACTTCACTATTATATGTGACCTTATGATCAATACCTTTTCGTAAAAAGATAGCGACCCCGCCCCCACGAGTGGAGTTGGGCCGGTCCCTTCTTACGATATTGTAATTATTATGAGTCAGTTTGTGTTTCTGGTTTAGCTTGGTTTCGCTAGCCAAAAAGACATCTGGACTGTGATCATGCAACAATTGAAACAAATTTGCTCTACGTTCGGTCCTGATTAGTGAATTTACATTCACAGCCAGGATTTTAAAGGGGTTCTCGTACAGCGCGCCTATTATGGTTTAAATTGCCCTAAGCTGGGAAGGTAAGCGTAGACACGGTCTAGTATTTCCTCCTGCTTTCCGAGACGGGAAGCGATGCTTTATCGGAGCCAAGGCCGTTGACCTGTATAAATTAAACTTTACTAAGTTTTGATAAAATAAAAAAAATATTTTTGGAGGATAACTCTTTATTATAGTTCCCAATTATGGCTAACTTATTACAATATTTTTGGTCTTAAAGAAACCTATTTTCCCCAACCTATCTCACGCGGCTCAGATGCTCCAGACGCCGCGTCAGCACATTCCCTCACGTACTCGACGTTGCACGATGTTGTTATGTGACTCGTGTCGTGGGAATGATGTTTTCGGAATGTGCATTGACATTCGTGGTGTTAACTAATATCCGTTTTTGTTCAAATAAATTCGTAAATTGTTTTTTTTTTTACTAAAGTTAACAATTATAAAAGCTAGAAATGTGTATTGCATTAAATTGAATATACTTTTGCTAATAGATAAATTTACTAAAAAGTTTCTTTTTAAAAGTAATTTCAATTAACATTTTTTTTAATTTTTTTTTTTATTCCAAATGTTTAAACTTGAATTGACCACCTCAAGGCAGTAGTGTGCAATTCATATAATTGTTATTTAATGCCGCAAGTGTAAACTATTACTATTAAACCCAAGTGTTTGTTGAGTAGTATTTTTACATGTGTCATCCTTATAGTAAATACATGTTTAACGCATGTAACCATTATCATAAGTTTCACCCTTTTCAGTAGTCTGCAATAAAGTATCCTTTTATGGGGGCGTGATGTTTTAGTATTCCACACGACACTTGAGTTATCCATACGATACTTTTGCAACTCTAAGGTATCTGATAAATTGGATACTATCAGGTTCAGTGTTTGAAGGTTGATATTTTATACGAGCCTGTGTATTTTTTTGTTCGTTTCACTCAATTTATCTGAAAGACTTTAGCAAATAAATTTAAAGATTTTTTTTCAATTTTTTCGTCTTCGATTTAATACTGAAGGATAAAGATGTTTCTTGTTGTTTTTTTTAATTTTTATTAATTTGTTTGAATGGGCCAGACATTATTTGACCGTTTATAAAATTCAATTTAAAAAAAATATTAGGGTGAGTCGATTAAAGAAGAAGAAGCAAGAAGACCTTGCACGCACACTTGGGGGAAATTTGTTATAAATGTTCAATCAAAGCGGTTTACCTTTTTCTTTTTGGTTATTGCTTAGATGTGATTTCTTCTTTACTTGTCTTTTTTTTGCAAATTTGAAGTGCCTACGACCATTCAAAGTTTGCAGTATCAATTGAAGTAATGTTTGCCTTTTTTTGGGAAATCCGGAAACAGTTATTAAAGTTGTTTTATGGATAAACCAGTACAGTTATGTTTTTTATAAGTTTTTAATACTTTTTATGGTATTTCCAATTGATGGATTTTTGTTTTTAAAGATAGAGATGGTACAAGATTAAACGGCTTTTCGCTGTCAGCTGACATAACAACGTCCAGAACACAGCACATTAACATATAAGTAATAAGCTGAAAATTTTTGTCTCTAGTTTTTCATATCAAAAATTCTGTATAATAAGGGTTTCAAATACTTGCAAACGTTATGTCTAGTTAATGCTGATTTTGATGTCACCAATAAATAAATAATAAATTCATTTTAATGCGAAAAATCAAAAATTCATATTTATGTAATTTTCTGTGGCTTTGCCTTTGTATGAAACCGCAATTTAGCTATATCTGAACATCTTCTGTATCTGTGTTCTTATTATCCTTTGCAAAACTCTTGTTTCAGATATACATGTGTACATAGATATGTATCTATAGAAATAATAAATTGTTCTAATATATTATTTTTATTGCATCGCACATACATACATATGTATGTAAAGATTATTTAAAATTTTCTTCATCAATTTTCTAATTTAAATTTTCTTTTTTTGGTAAAAATATGTGATTCTGAGATCTACAACAAACATCTATGAAAATTGTACTGTAAAAATATACATTTGTACATGTACATGTGTATATGTATGATATGACATAAAAGAAAAGACTCAATACACAAATCAAAGAGACGAAGAGTATTCATCCGGAATACTTGACCAACCTTAAATGGTATTTCAATGCTTTAATTTAAATGAAAATTCTTGAATCTACGTTTGATATTTTTGCTAATTGATCTTTGGATTGGAAATAGGACTGAAAAGCTGAATACATCTAAAGTATTTCTAGATATCTTAGCAAATAGTTTTTTTCTTTTGCATTTATTTTGCACACACGTCATTTCGGTATCGTATTTTTCCTAGGCATGGTCAATAGCTTACCATTGCTCAATTTCTTCTTGTTGGCGATAGAACCAACATTTCAAATTTTATAAGGTTAAAAGACCTTAGGTATTTATTTTCCTGGTAAAAATGATGTCAGATCTTAAACTTATTAGTGCCTCCATTCGGTTGTCTAACTTCTGATTAATCGCACATATTTATGATAATCCACAACCACATATGTAGTTTTCTAAAGTTTTATTGCGCAGAATTCATTCATGGGAAAACATCAAAAGTCATTAAAAACTAATGTTTTTCAATTTATCAAAGGGGATGTTTGAGTTCCTTATAAGTGTTATCAAATGCCCTTTTCAATACTTTGGTGCTTCGTTTGTATATTGAATTAAAAAAAAAATGTATTTCATTCGAATTTCAAAATGAATTAACTAAATGCTTTTTAATAATAATTTATGATACGCAGGATAATAGAATATTAATGGTGTGTCCTTATTAGGCATAATTTGTGTGAGCTTATTGCGCAGTTCTAAAAAAAATGGCTAAAAGAAAAGTATTTGAGAATTATTTCGGTACATATCAGCAAAATTTTAAAATCCTTGAGATAAAATTATTTATTTTTGGTACTATTTGTTCTTGATTCGCGTGCCCGAAAGATATCATATTTATTACTCTTAAACCGTTTTAAAGCCTAAGAAGAATTGGGAAACAAGGGGAGATGTAAAAGGAGCTGCCAATGCACATTAGTTTTTATGTTTTGCACATCGAAATGGGAGAGAAAAATGGAGCCAGGGGTTCATTCGTGTGGTGCGACTAAAGAAACTAAACTAAAGTATTTGGTTCTGGTAAAAAAAAAAACAATTCTTTACATGAAGGCAGACGTTATTAAAATTTGGAACCGTGGCTAAATATTGGCTGTACTATAATTAAAACACAGTGAAAATAGCTTAAAATGTTCAACTAGTAAACAAACCACAGGATTTCGCCATAATGCATACTCATGAATACAGCTATGTGTCTAGAAAACAAATCAGGAACTTGGTAAGGTTAGTTATTTACTCTTAAAAAAAAACATTATATGTAATGAAAAATGTTTGAAGCTGAATTCAAATTTCAAGGTAACATATTACCTTTTAACTCGAAACACAGACATCTGTTTGAGTAAGAAATCACAATGATAAATCTAATTCAGGGTTTTCATGGGACATGAAAAGAAGCTTCAATCTGAAAAAAACTTGCTTTGATTTTGTCCTAAGGGAAGGACCATAAAATATATCACAGTCGTATTATTTGTTTCCGAATGACTATAAGAAAGATAAATGGTTTTTGTGTTAATACCACAAGAATTTGGAAACTCTCCTTGTGTAACTTCCATTGATAAGGGTTTATTGGTATTATCTGATAAAATCGATTTGTACATTAGGCATTTTTATTTGCAACATTAACAAGGTTTATAAAATTCCTGAATAAAATAAAAAAAAACCTGATATATTTTGGAAATATTTCATAATTACATCCTAAATGTTTTAAATGTATTATCGAGAATGAATCATTTTTCTATGAAAATCTGAATGCTTTGATTTCGTAAGAAGTTTTTGTAATATAAAGAATCATTTGCCTGGCCAATATTATTATATTATTACCAGAAGAATTATTTTAAAAATTCCATCGACCTGGAATTGAATTCATTCCAAAGACTTTAAGCAATCACTTTAGCAATAATTGCTATTTATTGTTTTCCGTATCCCAAGTCAATAGATAATTTTTCCAAAAAGACATCAAAATAATTTATGGTTTTCTAACCGATTTTAATCAGCCAAGCATATTATTTCCAATCTGGTGAGTTGCGTAACTAAAATGACAAACGTACAAGGTAGCTATCGCATTATTATATTAAATGATGACCAATAAATTTCTTGGAGAAGTCCCGAACAAACAAAATGTCTGCCAATTTAAATGGCTCAAAGTAAATTATTTATGGCAGGTCTATCTATATGTATATAATATATAAAATGGTTTCTTGTTTGTATTGAAAAGAGGCCCAGTTTGACATGAAAATCGGAATAAATTCTTTAGCCAGCTCTGTCCACAGCAAGTAATGTATCTGGTTGAATGTTAATAGATCAAAAGGTCCTTATGTTGCATTTTGAATTTTGGGTTACAAAAACAATATTAAGCCTGGCAGGGACCATTGAAATCCCAATATCATAACTACGGTATTGGCGTTCGGAATTGGGTTTAATGCAGGAGCTAGTAGAACATTTTTTTGTGTGTCATAATTCTTGGCTGGGTTGGTGGCAACTATTTGCACTTGTTTGTGTTTTAAAAGATATTCTAAATGCAGTTTTATTGGTAACACATTCATTCTCTTATACCCGTTAATGATAATAACTATTGCCATGACGTTAAGTTATCTATATTAACTACAGCAAAAAATTGCAATATTTCAGTTCATAGATGAAATAAAACGCGTGTCAAACTGAAAATAATTAAAAAAAAAAAAATATATAATTTTATAATAAAATCGTACTGAAACTTAAAATAATTTAAAAAAAATCCATCGAACAAATGTAGAATCAATAAATGGCTTCCGTGTCACCGATATATCCCTTATTAAATACTCTGTCAAAATGATTGCCATTTAATTCTACATGCATGTTAACTCACAATAATGGTAAGAAAATGGGGGTAATTGATATAAAAAATGTTGGATTTGATAGTACATTTATTACTAAAGATAATGAAATACCATTGACGATTTTTTTTATTTTAGGAAGTTTAACATAATAAAAATTCTAAAGGTTTTTCAGGTCCAGGAATCCGAGTGCATTCTTTAAAGGTAGATTTGGAGTTGCTGTTTTTTTAGTTGGGGTTTACATAAATAGTTACAATCTTATGGAGTCGTTCATATGAAAAAAAGTTGAGATAACCGTTAAACATGGCATGACTCTGAAAGAGTCAATTTAAATCTAAAAAACGTAGGCCAATTTTTTTTTTTTATTTTTTTATTGGCTTGAGCCTGTTAACGAAAGCAATTTTATCTCAAAGACTGTCAATATTACATTACATTACATAATAATGGAAAGAACGCAGCGTGATATCGGAAGAGCTTTTGTGAGCTCTTTTTTAACCAAACTTTTTCGGGCTACGAAGGCAAGTTTGTTAAAAAAAACAATTTAATTTATATATTAATAAAACCCTCACCGTCCAGTCATACTGAATAGGGCAGAAACAAGGACGTTGTGAATGGAATGAAAAGGCTTTGCACTGTACCGAGAGTAAAATTCTCCGTCTAATTATTTCACCCATATCCATCCCGGAGAAGCGTATACAACGTGGAATCGTGTGGGGTATATTGCGATACAGACCTAGCTGAGACTTAGGTGGCACAAGTCGATGAAGACCTGGTCCAAATTCACGTGCAAAACTGGAGGCAGCGAGCTAGAAACTGACCTGTTGAAGGGGCTTATTGATTCAACCTCAGGGTGAATAAAATACCTTATAAGGTAACGTAAGGATTAGGACGAAAAATACTTTTCCCATTCCTCTATTTTGAACTAATGTAGTTTTTCTAAAATCCTTAAAGAAATTAAGCTCAGCATAAAAAAGTTTGTCTCAAATTATATCATAATCGTGTTTAAAGTGCTATAAGCAGGTAATTGTGGATATTTTTTCATTAACCTTTTATCAACTACGAAATAAGGTTTTTACTTATGCTTTCAAGCAGCCCTCTTGGACTATGTAGGGAAGCATAAAAAAGCTTTAATGCAAAAAAAAAGATAATGCAAACAAGCAAACCGTTTAAGGATAAAAGGACATAATTTCGTTAATAACAAAAAAAATTCTAAAAAGAATTTTGAGGATGGGTTTTCTGAAGGACGATTTAAAATATTGAACAAGTTAACATGAGTGGACAATATAAAGCTTTTGGCTATGTTCTATAAAACTGATTTTATCATAAGACAATAAACTAAAATGTAATAAATTTTCCTAAAATTGGTTTCAAGTGAGTTGGGATAAAATAAAGGTAAAAGAGGTAAACAAGTGCACTATGACTGCACCAAATTGAGTTTTTTGCTTTGATTGTATATTGACTGTGGCTCAAAAACAATTTGTAATAAAATTATTAAATGTAAAAAAGTAATAAAAAGTAAGTTCGAATACATATTTCGTTTAATTTGTATATGCTGATGTAGTGCAAATTAATTTTTCTCGTCATATTGACTTCCAAGAAACTCTTACGTTTAGAATGAGGATATCCTTGCAATCTCCAATTGGTCCCTAAAAATATATCTTAACCCTGAAAACAACTAGGTCGTAGTTGAATGCGTTATGTAAAACCTGATAAATATCTGAAATTTAATAACATCAGCATTAACCTACTGAGGAGTCCGAAGAAGATTGTTTCGCCGCTAATGATGATAACTCTTCCTTAAAAGTTTCAATCTAAATAAATTTACAAGAAAATCTATTTCTGAGAGAATGTATTTCAATCTAAATTCTTTTTACACTCCTTTAAGCCTTTTCAATCCTCTCTGTTATATTTTAGTCGAAATCCAAATACTAAGCCCATAATTAAAAAACAACCGATCCGCTCATTTAATTAAGCTGTTATCATTTAAATTTTCCGCACAAAGCCAAATGTATATGTTATGCACCCTCCCCTCATCCATGCCTCAAAAAAAGAATTAAGGAGTTTCACCTTTGTGTATATGTTTACCAGTCTCATGTAAGCCATACGACAAAAGTTGAATTTTTTTCTTAAATCCTTATTAAAATTAAATTATAATAATAATGTAAACATAATTTATAACACACGTGCTCTTTTCAAAATATCCAAATAGCACGTTCTGTCGAATGTTAAAATCAATAATATAAACTGACTTGGGAGGTGGTTTGTTGTAATACATTAATTATATTGAAAAATAGGGTTCACACGATGGATGTCTGTATAGTTGATGATGAATGAAGGGATTAATTACCTTTTATATAGAGTCCTTTCGAATTGCTTTTGCTTTATTGAAGGTTGTGTATCCAAAAGTAGGCTTAATGTTCTTCATTATTCTTAGTAGAAAAAGTCTATATTATTGCTTTTACAACCTTTAAAATATTTTAAGCACAGCACAAAGCAACAACAACCTACAAGTCCTTTGTTATTATTTAATTTTCCCAAATAATTAGAAGAATACTCCCATTCTATCTGCAGATAGTCGGTTCGGTAGACGATAGACAATATTCGTGGTTAAGTTTAGTTTGTGTGCCAAGAATCACAAATCGTGACACATACGATTTAACTCTAGGGGTTTTCGAATTCCCGCAAAATCATTAGGTTGGGGGTTGTTTGGAAAATTGAAATTGATGGATTTCATATGAGGTTGGGATAGACCGGACATAATACAGAAAAGGACTTGTGTATTTGGGTTGGAAAACAGGGTTTTTTAGTTGGCTAATGGCACTTTTTGGTCTGGTTTTATTGGATATTTTAGGATCTTATCTAACAAACAGTTAGTTAGGGTTACATTAGAAGTAAGACCATCTGATATAAGATGTGATCTTTCTACCTTATATTAATTGTTCCACAACAGGTTGTGGTATACGGTAGTATATGCTTTAAATTTTACATTATCGTATGTACTACCCTACCACACCTTTAAAAAAAATTATTTTTTTTATTTAATTGACACCTGACATTTAGTTGAGTACTCCCTTGTGTATTTGTATTACCTTCACAGCTCCAGCTCGTAATTTAGAGCTATCTTTGAAGATCAAAATGTGGAAACGATATTGTGTTCGTACTTAGCCATATATAAAGAAATCGAAGAAAATGCAAACTCCGGCAAGAATATGAAAACACTCTGGAGGGAGAATACAAAAATAATACAAAACATATATATTATATAGAAAGAAAGCAAAGGATATAGCATGTTAAGCAAAGTACGAATATTCATCATGCGCGTAGATTTGGATAAAAATTTTCAGCAGCAACTCTAAGATATAGTTATAAATAACATACAAGAAAACTGTTAATTTTAGATATTTAATCGCTCTTTTCAATTTTGTACATTGGTCATTTCTTTCCTTATTTATAGATGGTTTTAAATACAAACCAAAATAGTCTTTAAAAATTTGGTTTTAGTTGACAATTTAAAACTTTATTAGACTGCACTCAGACAGGTAAGTTTCTGATGAGTAATAATTAACAACGCCATGCCTACCATTAATTTCACAGCTCTAATAAAAATAAAACTTTTAAAGCGACCGATTTATTTCAAGAAATGAGGTAAAGGCAATGTTTCGGAAATGTAAGCTGTTACACCCAGTTTCGTATCAAATACCTCATTCATTTTTAATTAAAACGAAGGACACTCCCAACGGCTTGCACAAATTAATCATTTACAGCTGTTAACATGTTAAATGAAAGTGTTCAAGTTTTGACGTTGGTTGGTAAGCGTTGATAAAGTAATAATGACGAATGTATTTATACATATCTGATAAGTTAAAGGTTTATTTTTTGCTTGAAACTGAAAACTCCAACATTTTTAAAGAACTAATTCTCTAGAATTAGAAGGCATTAGTCATCATATAATGGTTTAATATATCGATTTAGCTGAAGAAACACATAAATCAAAATGACAGCAGCCTATAGCCTGCATTCGTAATTAACCACTGATAACTTATAAACTAATTCTGTGACAAGCTATTAGCCTAAGGCTAATTCATAATGAAATAACTCTTGTCCCCGAAATTATAATTTCCTTCTTAGCCCTTAATAAAACCCGTAACATCCTTAAAAAAACCAGTAACATAATTTCAATAGCAATTATCCTCGTTCACAGAGTTAATAAAACTTTGCATATTATTTTTTACTGTCCTTTAGTCATCTTCTTGAGCATCATTAAAAAATTCATAGGTCAAGTTACCCAAGAAATATCATAAAATTAATTTTTTATCACACCTAGTTTTACCAACCTCGTTTTATTGTTATTATTGCTGTTTTATTTGAATATCTGCGAAATATTATTTTTTGATAAATAAATGCTCCAAAAACAGAGATAACTGTTCTTGATCTGTAAAACAGAAAAATACTTCTCACAAATAAGCTGTGAAAATACCTCGCACAGGAATCATACAAGAAAACATTTTTGCTTATTCTCTCCCTTTGTGTAAAAAAAAATCCAAAATTGGATGTTATTTCAATTTAGTTGTAATTTATGTTTAAATTTGTATATTTTTTATAGTGTCATTTAAATTTCTATGTTCTTGTATATCCTAGGAGAGGGAGTGTGTTTTATATATTTGATTTTTTTTCGTTCGCATCCTGGAAAGGCAATTTCAAATATTTCTTCATTTTCTATTTTTTTGTACTCATTTAAGATTTAAAATTTTTGCTAACTTGAAGGTTAAGGATCTTAATACAACATCGTATCAAGACTCTCCCCTTAAAAATAAAAAGGAAAAGCGATGCGATGGAAAAAAAACTTCTATAAATATAGCGTAAGGAGGGTAAAGTCCCTCATGGTTTAGAATAAGGTGGCGCTTTTTTCCAAAACAGAATAATTACTCCGTCTTATCAGTATCCTGACAGGCAACAACTACCGGTGCTAATTGTATTTTCATGCTGACGGATCACGTTGATTTAGTAGGGTTGCATTCATAATAAACACCCTTAGGATAAGATTTAATATTGCAACGGTATACGATTTTGAACTGATGATCTTTTCAGTACTGCGGAAATCTTTGTTTTTGACTTTGTTGGGGTCGGTATTCAGAAGAATAATAAAAAAGCAATAGATGGATGAACTAAAAGTAAAAATTTAGGAGTTGAGATTGATTAAATTGCTTTAACATTTTTTTCTGGATTGTTGCTTATATGAAAACCTGTTCCAAGAGTTGGAAAATTAAGGAAACAAAACTATGTAAGTTTTATATTTAAATTCAAATTCGATTTTGGGTGCAAAAATATGAGTATGTGGAATGGTTTTAGATTTAAAAGACGTTCAAATTTCGGTTGAATTGAAATGCTTGCCGATAAAACGATTTTTTTTTTATTATTTAACTGCCGATTGTTGTAATCACGACTGGGACAACAATTCTTCCAACTCACTGCTTCGATTTAATGCTTTACTTGTGGGTTCATAGAAAATAATAGATAATACCCAGATAAATGTATTAACATAAACCATTTCAAGAATTTTTATGCAATATCTTATCAGGAGAGAAAAAACCTAGAAATTTGTATGAGGATAATGAGGTACGGGGCCTATTGACAATTTCTGGCCTGAAAACAATTTTAATCATTGCCTGGTTCAGAAATCTAAATATCACTATATATAATCCCTGAAAAAAATATAAAAACAAATATTTAAAAACATTTTCTTTGTCATTTGCTCAAAAGGCAAAGTTCATTTAAACAGCTAATAGCATACCTCCTCTTAAACAACTCAACCAAAATAGTCGCACTTCGAGGAATACTTGAATTTCCCGCTTACTGTGAAGTACAAATATAGGTTCTTCAGCCGTACTTTACGAATGTGGAATGCTCCGAATAATACAAATATTGATTTTCAGAATTATTTCATTGGACATTAGGAACTTACCAAGAAGTAATATAATATACATTATATAATAAATAATAATGACCATCTTCAATGTTAAATTTTTTCCTCCGCTCACCTGAAAGAGCTCTATGATTTTTTTTTCTACTGATATTCCGAAAAAGAGCTAAAAAATATCTTACAAGGCTCTGTTCTTCAGGTCTTGATTTGGACGAAATCCCTATTTCCTACCAACTTGAAAATACAGAGGGCACAGATAACAGAGAAGTGGAAACTTTCAGACACTTTTCATCGTAAACACCTCGCTTCTCCTAATCGTACACCATACAGTACACCTGACACTACGGGTCAGGGTAGCCAAAACCCTAATTGCCGAATATACTTTCCTCTTTTTAAAAGACGATACTTATCGCCTTGCTGCCCTAGTATCTTATTCAGTTTTCGTTCACGGAAGATAGTTTTGATTTCAGGAACATACTCGGTTCGTTAAATTTAACGACCCGGATTCTGTAGTCCGAGTATCTGTTAACAGACAACCTGTAATTGCCAATTCCAGCCGAGAGGCCCAATTTTCACAATTTTGTGAAAATCAGGATAGGTGGCCATTTCGTTTTGGGCCCATTCACCGAACGTGCGACGTGCTTGTGATCGTTCGGCTTCAATTATTGCACGAGTTGGATTTTGTAAGCCCGCAAACCAAGATCCTTCCTCAAAATCCTCTATAAATTGGATGGGTGGACGGACTCATTCGGGTCTTCTTTTATACTCTGCTCCACCGAACCGAACCATAAATTTGCACGATTTGCAAACGTTGTCCAGGAGTAAATCTATTTAGTAAGTTTATCTATTATGAAATTGCAAACCAAACTGAGCATAAATCAAGTGACAGCTGTCAAAAAGACCAACTCGGAAAAAAAAGTATTGCTAGATTGAAAACCAGACGTCGAAAAAAAAACCCCTGTATAATATAATGAAAACTGGCGGTGTCTACATCTAGCCTTCTAAAACTTCCGTATCCCTGACAACATCACGTGTTATCTGCTCGGAGTCAGGATCCTCCTGATTCAAGTTTTCTCCTTAGTCTAAAAGCTGTTTTTATTTAAATATAAGGGTACGCCAATTTGATTTGAAGCAAATAGTCAAGAATTCTAAAAAAAGACAGCAAAGGACTCAAGACACTTCCTCTGCTAGTACTTACTTTATCAACTTTTAATACCCAACTTAAAAAATTTCATTGAACGTGATTCAGTTTTTTTTTCTTTTTGCATTCCTGACTCTATTCATGTTTACATTGATAACTCAAAACATGGAATTGTATTCCTCCTAGTTGTAGGTGTCTTGCATACATTCCCATGCTACATTGCTGTCTAGTCCATGCGAGTATAACAGGTATAACCCGGACAAATTCTACTTTCATTATATTTCCCATTTAATTCGATTACATGCACGTTGAAGCACAATTCTATTCAAAAATATTCATCCTTAAAATCACTCACATATCCAGTTATATATCTCATGGCCTCCAGGAGGCATTGACATGGTAAAGGCTAAAGCAAAAGTATTTTCCCCCGCAATTGGCCTCCGATGTGAACTAACACTTCAGTGTTCAGGTGCATTTGATGTTGTTATGATGGGTGATGGGGTGTTTTTGAAATGCGAAATAACTACGCCTATGAAAATATTTTCTAGAATGGCTCAAAACCAATCACTGCAGTGAAATTTATTTTTCAACTTAAAATTGAATGTGGCTTGAACGTGTGAAACCGGTGGCGTGCAAGTTTGTATAATTTATTCTATTTTTTGTGCATTGTGAATCTATTAGTTAGCACGTTAAAGTGCTGAATATAGTGGTGTGGTGTGAAGTTGATAGGTTATAGAATTGGAGCTGACACGTGCAATTATTTGATATAGGAAAACATTTTCAGCACCATAAGCAACATCTAAAGTTGTAAGGATGTCAAGGCTAAGCGAAAATATCAATCGAATCAATTTAATTTTTTGTTAGAACATTTATTTCGTTGGAAGGTATCTGGGTGGAAAAAATATTTTTTTATTACACTTAATCAAATTATTTGCTTAATAATAGGTTTTTCAATTGGCGCGGGACTTGGCGGCCATGCTGCTTTGGTGACATCTGTCAACTCTGTATAGTTTATCATTTAGATACTGATGCCAAGTCACTTTGGCAGATAAAACGATGTTTCCATTATACGGTGACCTTTCATAGTGGACTACTAAACGCTTGGTGACTAAATATGATAATCACAATTCAAAGAAACGCATTTGGGACGAGAACATGGGCATGCTTCGTGAAATTTTACATAGTAGAATCACAGACAGTGGGTTCCTGCCCGTGTAAAAGAACTCGGTCTTTCAAAGACCTTAGCTTGGTGAATTTTGCGTGGGACTTAGATTAACACACATACAATATCCAATTGACCCCAGAAACTCAATCCACGCCACGTCTGGTTGTGTTTTTTTTGAAAATGTATGGTACAACCAAGCAACGCCGAGTAGGTAAGCTAGTAATAAATAGATCTAATTTAAGGACAGTTGATAGTTTCGTTAAAATGTCATGGTTTTTTACTTCGAAAATTACTTAATTTTAACATTTATGCACCGGACGCTGTTAATATCTCTACCAGTCAAATAAAGACGACAAACTGTATATAAATGGAAATTGACTATCAAATTTGGATTGCCTGTAATTTTCAGTAAGTTTGTTACAGCTGCCTCCTGTTATGTTCACATTAACATTTTGAAGATGACATGGAATCACCCAACACAAAAGCCATCAAACTTAAAAGCACCTAATGCTTTGAATGCATATTGAAGTTGTACATTCGGATATTGCTTTTTCCTTGAAATACAACCCTTCAATTTCCCATGTGCCTTTGTGTAAAAGGTTGCTGTCTTAATTTTATGTTCATAAAAGTTGCTTCCTGTGTCAATGGCACAGATATTTTGGGACAAAATGAATTAATGATAATATGTCCTCAAAATCAACTGAATCATAAAAAGCAACAGGAGATTCTGAATGAAGTATTCTTTGGGAGTATCTAGTATCTTACATCAAAGAAGTTGTTATTGATTAAGGTAAATGCTACGAAATCATTATGTAAGTTCAAAAGAAGTAAAATGTCACATATTCATAGTGTTTTGACGTGTAACGTCCTATAAATCGATGACAGGCTACACATACGAAATCACATAACTCATGCTGATAAGACTCATTGTGATATGGCTCATGCTAACCGTGTTCTGACATTAGAGAAAAGGTAATACCAAATAGATGGGGTTTTGTTAAAGTAGAAAGAAGATGTAGATATTGGCGTGTGTCTGAGTATTGGTGCACACTAGCGTCATTTTGACGTCACCGCTGCGACGGTTTTTCGTCTTACATTACTGATAAATGACGCGGCGTGCACCACTCTATTTATTTGTGAGTACTATAAAAACCAAAAGCGTCACCACTGCGGCGTCGCCGCGTCAAAATGACGCAAGTGTGCATCGGGCCTGAATTGTGACAAAAATCGATCGCAAACGTATTCTGAATTTTAATGAAATTTACAGGGTAAATATAGTTTTGTCCAGGGATAGTATTTTTGGTACTAAATTTTTAGTAATATCAGTAGAATTTGGTACTATTGTATATTTTTAGCACTGTAATTGGTACTAGACTTTGTACTAGACTTAGTACTAGATTTAGTATTCTGTAGTAGATTTAGTACTAGATATTTTTGAAGTGATAAGTGGAATTGTATATATGAGTGTGTTATGTGAGTATGTTGGTGTTGCTGCCATAATTTTTTTCTTGTGACGTTATCACGTAAAATTATCGTCCGTAAACCGACTTTACAGACAACCAACTCCTTGTTGTTATGTCCAAAGCTCCCTTCTTCTGCCTTTATAAAGAATATGCATTACACCATTTTTTTTTTTAAATAAGCAGTATTCTGATATTTAGAATCCCCCAAAATATACCACTTTTATCGTTCAAGAATTGCACATACAATAACCTAAGATTAAGTAAATTATAAATGATATTAACATACACATTCCTGCAAAGCAATGCCTCTCGATTATTCTGGAACGTTCATCATTTTCTGAAATAAAATTAACATTTTCTAACCATAAATGTAAATGCCAGTCTAGTCGAATCCGTGTAAAGTTACTACAGCAAAAAATATGAAAGAAATATGTTTCCTTGAAACGCACCTGCCAGGCATGGGCAAATGAAGTTGGGAATAAATTATGACGTGTTCCCCAAGGCATCCCAATGGTTATTGCTTGTTGTAATAATTAGAAGGTTTACAACTAATTTTGACACCTTCTTGTGTTTTATTTGTATCTAAGTGTCTAAACACGTAGTTAAATGTGCCTATGAGTGTACAAATATTTTGAAACAATTTAGGAATTATAAAGGATAATGAATGATTGGGGAATAGGAATAAAGGAAAATAAATTATGATATAATTTTCAGATCTATTTTAATAATGTAAGTTTGTGATGCATATGTAGAACAACTTTAAACAAGATTTAATGCTTCTGAAATTCCTTTTCAGCAGGTTTATCTGGAATTGAAAAGAGTATCTACTTAGAAATATTTACGGTTATTATACACTTTCGCGGTCAACTGTTTTTTTAGCTATACAAAATTCAAAACTAGACCGATTTTCATAATTCTTTTTTTTTAAATGTCCATTTTGCTATCGAGATTATTAAAAAAAATAAAAAAAATAATAACAAAAATGTCATTAATCATTATTAGGATGATGGTTTTATTTTAAGCTGAAAAGTTGAAAATACATTTGCTTTTCTGGTAATTTGTTTTGTTTTTAGCTTATATTACGATAAAATAAATTGCAAGACTGGATCGCATGTACTTGCTCATATGTGCGTCACATTGTAGAATAAAATTTTAAAAAATTAAAGTTAACATCAAATCATTTATTCGATTTTTGTGACTTTTGATTGTCGAATAAGGTACGTTAAATTGTATTGCGTGAAATAATTTAAACGTCATCTTATTTCTTTAAGAAATTTTAAAAAGTGTAATTTTTTTTTAAATCTTAGGAGCGGTTTTTTTATAACAACTTTTTTAAAAAAATAAAAAAAAATGTATTTAAGAATAAAAACTGAAGCATAAAAATAACATACATTTAAAACCAAAATTTAAAAAAAAATCACTTACCTGTTATCCAAAATATTGGAATTTCTCAGGCTAACTACATCTTCTTGAATATCAATTTTGATAGTAATCAGATCAGCAGTTTTCAAGAAAGTCAAAAAAAAAACGGTCCTATGGGAGGTACCGTTTTTAGCCCACCATATTGAATTTTGTTTC
Organism: Platycheirus rosarum; assembly: GCA_963971375.1. NCBI lineage: Eukaryota > Metazoa > Arthropoda > Insecta > Diptera > Syrphidae > Platycheirus > Platycheirus rosarum. The sequence goes on from OZ020508.1 coordinate 135,540,961, forward strand.
TCCAAAATATAATGCTTAGCTCCAGTAGTACACTGATTTCTTTCATAAAAAATCGTGGATGGTTTTGGAGAAAAATGAGCTTTTACAAAGCCGTTATATGACAGGTACCGTTAATTTTTGAGCTAAAAAAGAAATGAAAAAAAAAATTCCTCTGTAGAATACCAAAATAACCTTAAGTTCTAAATTTGAAGACAATTTCCCCTACCGTTTAGCAAAATACACCCGTAAGGACAGACAGACGGGCAGACAGACAGACGGACAGAATTTTTGCCCGTGACTCAAATGTGTTTCTCTATCATAGTAATGTCATGTTTGATAATTATCCCATTTTTTTTTTCTGCACGAATGCTAACTTGCATTATAGTACCTTTAATCGCAAGTAAAAATTGTATGAAGAATTGTTGATTAAAAATTTATTTTTTCAGCATTCAAAGCTAAATAAAACTATCTGAAATCTGACATGGTTATAATTTAAACATTTTTATCGATTTTTTTATCCGCCGTAAACACGAACATTTTAAAAAAAGAATCATAAAAATCGGCCAGTTTTGAATTTTTTTACAGCCAAAACACCAGGTGACTGCTAGAATGTGTAATTACCTCGTTGAAAATCAGTTAACACAGAAAACAATAATGCAAAACGAAATACGTACTTTCACTTTGATTACAAATAATTGAACGTCTTAGAAAATAGCTCTGAATATTTTGTTTTCTCTTTGCAGCAATTTTGCATTGGACATTGTAATTCGTGCCTTTTGGATTTTCTTACTAATATTGCATCAACTCCGTAAAGTTAGTTTTTTGAAAGCAGTTGTGAAACAAGGATATAACACTTGAATTGTCATCAGTCATCTGTAAGTGTTGATTCTTCAAAAAAAAAAACCGTAAACACTATAAAAGAAAACACTTAAAGTTCATAATTTAAAATTATTGCAAACCAAATATATTTACGTCACTCACATTTCAAATAAATTAATTTAAAAATTTTAGCAAATGTTCTCTTCAAAACGGCAATCGCTCATAATTTGGAAATTTTTGCGTTAGCATAATTTCCCATCTTCCCATTATGCCATTAATCTCATTTTATCTCATTTTCAGTCTCAGTTGCGGTGAATTTTAATAAGTGCAGTTCGAGTTTCGGTTGTTTTTTAAGAAATGCAGAAAATTAATAATTTGTTATTTTTTTCTAAGTTTCCTGCATTAAATATGTCCGCATTATATTTTTAACGTTGTTTTTTAGTGTTTTTCAAAAGTTTTTATGAATTAAAGCCGTGCTTTTGTGTTATAACGAACAATGAAGTGAAGTCAAGATCCGATTGGTCGCGAGTGGTGTGTTTTTCGTGGTGAATTTTTGTATGGCGGTCGATTTGAAAAATATTATTGAAAATGAAAATCAACAGTTCGGCTTCAAAAGAATAAATTGGTTATCCTTTATTCAACTGAAAAAATTGTAAGATGGTAAGAAACTCATAAACCAGATTAATGTTTTTTGACCACATTATTAATATGAATTTTAATATGAAAATATAAGAAATATATTAAATTCAGTTTTTAGCTGGTCGTTTCAATAGAAAACGATCAAAATGTTACTATGTTATGTTAAATATCGTTTCTTTAGAGCTTTGGAGCAAAATCGGAATTAGCTTCTTAGGTCCTGCAGATTTTCATGCTGATTGTTATGGCCCAAACAAACGTCTTCCTGTCTATGTTTTGATTACCTATATTTGAAATCTTAATTATGTTTGGGTCAATATCTAAACGTATCCATTTAAATGAGAGCACATAAGTTAATCTATTGTTTTCGTGCAAGAGCCGGTCCAGATATTGTTCTCAAGGAAATCTTTTTCATGACTTTTCTGAGACTAAAAGCGTCATTTGAAGTCTCTATGTCCGTTTGTATTTTTTTTTAAATTTTAACTAATCATAAATAAATCCTAGTCAGATGGCTCATCGTTCCTATAGCCCCCAAAAGCCTCCTTGATTTTTCATCATAAGAAATTGAGCTGGCGTTTGCCTTTCTTAATACCTAGCTCAAAAACTTTACGAGGCATTGTGAATAACTGACGTTATTTCATTAACATTACTTTCATTATCAGAGGAATTATAGGCTACCCCGTTTTTATTTTTGGGTTTCTTTATGCCTTTGGATTTTCTACTTCGTACTTATTTTGGAAAGTTATCAATCTGTGTCTTCTTCGAGTAGGTCGGTTCATTACCTCCACTCGCTATCAATATAATAATATTCCTAATAATGAATTTAAGTTTTGAATTCTGTGTTTATATCCGTGCTATCCCATTGAAACTGTTAATCATTGACTTCACAGCCTTCCATCTGTTCCAACCATCAACTGATGGTATCATCAACGGTAGAATGACAAGATAAAAGGAAAAGATTTAAGAAGTTACCTTCAGTTGCAATTTAAAAAAAATCGGGATGAAATCTTCCAATTAATTCGCTGATGTTGCTTCTGTTATCCCATGTCCCTGAATAATGACGAAGTTCTTTGACAATGGAAGTTAAGGTGGCAAATGCTAACTTATTTTTCAAAGCCTTTACCTGGATCACGATTATTTTCAGTTTTCTTTTTATTTATTCTGATTGGCTACAGTTACCCGTATAACATTTTTATCCAAAGGCTAATTTGTCATTTTAATGCGTTCCACATCTCCAATTCATTTCATACAAACTTGTTCATTTAATAAAGTTGTCAATAAAGAAGTCAGTGCACACAATTCCAATATTTGAACATTTAATATACTTTGTTGCTGTGCAAGCAAAATGAATTTCAAAAACACAATCAAAACTGTAAAATTCAATAATTGATTGATATTTAAATAACATCGGTGTGGTTTGACGAATGTCCCACTTCCCACATCAAGATCACAAATTTACAAAGTTCACGCAGATTTCCTATTACATTTCAAAATTCCAATTGCTGCAACGCATACTTGCATACTTATAATTCAAATTGGTTTGAAATTAATTTACAAAACGTGATTTAAATTCTCATTTAGAACACATAATATAAATAGTTATTTTGTGGTCAGGAAAAAGGGCAAAAAACACCAATCACAGTGATATAAGTATTTTCATTGTGATTTTAATGATTTATTGTTGTTCTAAATTGGACATTATTTCTAAAAGGATTTAGTATACCTTCCTATAGTTTATTTGGAACGGGAAATAAATTTGTTGTATTTTTCCAACAATTCAAAGGGTAATGAAGTTTGATGGAGTTTTTGTTTAATAATGTTTAATGCAAGGGCAAAGGTATACATAAAACCCGTTTGTGGTTTGTTGTCTACAAACATTTGTTGTGTATCGATAATCGATTATTGCATTTGTTTATTTAAGTTAATTGTTTTCGTGCATTCATAGTTAGACATAACATTTCGAAAAGTATGTAACGATTTGATGTATTCTAGCTTTTTTAGTTCCCGAACAACTCAAGTTTGCCAACTAAGTCATACAGTGAGAGCAGAAAAAAGGTTGTGAAAAAAATTTAAGATAAAGACAGATTTTGCGACTTGAACTTCACTTTTGTCTTATACAAAGATAGCAAAACACTAATGTGGCTTGTCTTCATCTTTTCTACTCCAGGAAAATTGTGAAATTCACAATTTGTTTTGAAATCCTTCTTTATCTATATCAAATTTATATTAACCTAAAGTTATTTTTTACAACCTCATATAGCAATCGTTTAACTTCCTCCGTTTTCAAAGCTGATTAAAAAACAACTAGAAAAGCAAAAACTGAAATGAATGACATTGCTCATTATTGTTATGTCAAGTTGTTGCCAGGTTTTTAGAGTTTACAACACAGAGAAGTCATTCACATTGTGTTGCTCATTTAGCCCATTACTCCCTCACAAGCCCGTTTAATGCCCAATTAATTTCCACACCCCTGCTATTCTTTTTTTTTTGTATTTTTGAAGTTTTTTTTTTACTTTTTTTAAAAAGCAATTAACATAAAAACCGCATTACATGAAGGCATGAAAAGTCATCAGCTTTATGACATTGCACACACGGTGCTTAACAAAACATAACCACATTGCATTGCAGCAAACGGTACGATGGCGAAACAAAAAAAAGGTGAATACATATATAAAATGGTGGGAAATACAGGGAGGACAAAAAGAAAATGTCTGCCGCACCGTTAAGCTGCACCATAAACTTTCTACTCTCCGTGGATTAGTCAACACTTGAGCATAGTTCTCTCAATTAGCTGCGGGTAGGTAGAGTTAGGTTGGCAGCAAGGAAAACTCCATCTGCACCCCACCATTATTCTCACAATGAAAGTAAAGTTAAGAGAGCACTGCGAATGAGCCTTGGCAGTCCTTAACAGGAACAATAACTCACACACAATGAGCGCTAATCCGCGAAAGTCTGCCATGCCTAACAAATGAAAATGCTTTTGGAACTTGTGTGTGAGCTCAGTGCATAGAGCCTTTTCAGGATTTTCGTTTCTTTTATTCGGGCTCCCAAAAGGGAGGTAATACGCGGGGATTTTGAGTTCTTTTTTTCTTTTATTTTGGAAATACAGGCTCTCTCGCTTGAAGGGTGGCTTTGAGTTTCAAGAATATTACTGTCGGCAAGTTATTCAGATAGGAATAATGGGTGATGGTACTGACTATTGAGTAAGAGTTTGGAGTCATTACCCACACGAAGCTTCATATTATTATTATTATTGTGTAAGTACCAACGTGAAGTAAAGTAATATTATGAAGGTTATGTTTTGACCTATTTTTATGAGCTCTTTGTTGAATTTATGGAAACAGCTTTGATCATATTTTAAACAACATATCTATGTAGGTAAAAAGTGGATTTTTTTTAAATTTCCGGTAGTCATGTAAACTTTCGGTATTTCCTTTTTTTATTCCAAGGTCGAAAATAAAATAATATTTCAATGAAATTGCTTTTAAGATTATCATTATAAAGTTGCTTCTAACTAACTGATCACCTGGTCAGGTTTTTTTGGTAAACGGGATTTAAAACCAGGGTTTGATTTAGACGCTATACCTCGCTGTAAAATTTTATACTGTTTTGTAGTTTTTAAAAGTGCGAAATTCTAATAATAATTTCTCATATGTTAGATGTCCAATGTCCATTGTACACCCTAAATAAATGTATCTCTTACCAGAGTTCAATTCGTGTTTGAGATTTCTTACCAGTTTGTTGTTGTTTGATATTTTTCTTACAAAATTGCAATAAGAATTGAAATAGAATAAAAATTTAAATAAATAAATAAATTTATTAGCACGACAGGAATGGTCACTAGGTCCTTAGTGACTTATACTCTCAACCATTCCTGTGTGTGTTTTTTTATTAGGGCCTCTTATCATGTTAAAATAAGGCCTATTCGAGAAGACAATCAAACTTTCTGTATAAGTTTAGTTCGACGTGTTTTCAAAATAAATGCTGATGTGCCTTTTAACTCCTTCTTTCTTCTGACACATCTTCTTCATTTTTCTTAAATGACTTCCTATCTGAAAGTTCGAATCAACTTTACTATTTTCCGACGACCCTATCATTAGCTTGTCATACTTTTTTTGGATATGCAATAGAAACGTCCGAACGTAAGTAAGGTTATTAAAACCTAACTCATGAAAGCAGAATATTACAGTGGAGTCAGCAGAAAAGGGCTCATAATATTGATTATAGGGAGTTCATTGAGGTACACCAAAAGAATAACTTATAATATCACAGACACTTTTATTGGCATTAAAACGCCGATTAGATAAAAGGTACGGAAAAATTTTAAACGCTGACATTTTACAAACGCAACTCTTTCGTTGCTTCGAGCCTACCCAAATACCAATCAATTTCCCTTTCATAGGTAATAGACTCATGGCCATATTTTAATCATTTCCTGATGTGCGTGTTTGAAGTTACAGAAAATTGGCTACTATAACGCAATACAAGATAATTATTACAAACAAAGTAAGGTCTGGCTTTGTGTACGGTTTGTCTGGAATCTAGTCGCTTCAATAATGTACATACCAACGCTCATAGAATCCAGACAGAATCCTGACATTATTGTTGCTGAAAATTCGTCTCTAGTTCTTCTGACTACACGTCAACCTCAACAGTGCTCTCCTTCACACACACAATAATCGGACATTTCCATTGCAATTTTTATGTCCAAAACAAAAAATCTCTGAGCTATAACTAAAGTTCTTATCACTTTAACTTAAATCTTTGTCCTGTTTTCATTCAGGCATTTTTTTATTAAAATTCCCCTAAGGTTAGATTCCTACGCAATAAGTTTTCCTAAATTGTGTCCTTTTTAGAAAAAAAATATTATTGCTTACAGGCCAATCAAAATATAATTTACATGTGACTTCCCTGAGACATTTTGACATTTGATTCAAAGATCCCAATGGTTTTCATCATATCAGAATAAAATTAAAAAAAAAAACATTCACAAACATGGAACAACGCTCTTGTCATAAAATTTTAAACTTGTCATCCTCTTACATTCGACACACTTCCTACACCTTATGCTGACACAGTCTATAAAGTTTCTTATCCATTAAAATCAAAACGAATTGCTATTCCAAAACTTGTATCCATTTTTATCTATTCAAACTAAATACATTTGGCTCTGCATGTATAACTCAAAAGAAGATGAATCTCGTGACATCCTAAGAGATAAAAAAAAACAACCCCCCCACCCAATTCATACCCACGGTGAGTTCCTCAAGCAAAAAACTGTAAGGAGAAAAAAAAATCAAAAATTACTCTTCAAGTACCTACAAAAGTTCCTCATATAATTTGAATCCTAAATCCTCCGGCATTTTGAAAATATTCCGAATCACTCACTTAGAATGAACTTTATGCGATCGGTTGTCATAAAAAGAAAAAAGATCAAAATTTTTTTTTAATTATTAAAAAAAAAGTTTTCGAAAAAAAATTAATGCGAAACTACTAAGGCTACCCACATCTTCTTTAATATCAATTTTGATAGTCCTATGGGAGGTACCGTTTTTATACCACCATTTTATTTTTTTCACCAAAATATAATGCTTACCTACAGTAGTACCCTAATTTTTTTCATTAAAATTCTTGGGGCGGTTTTCGAGAAAAAAAAGCTTTTATAAGACAGTTATATGATAGGTACCGTTATTTTTTGAGGTAAAAAAAATCAAAAAAATCAAGACAATGTCAAAATAACCTTAAGTTTTTAATTTGAATACGATTGGCCCATCCGTTAAGGCTACAGTCCAAAATACATCCGTACAGACAGATAGACAGACAGACAGACACACAGACAGACAGACAGACGGATAGAATTTTGCCAGTAGCTCAAATATGTTTCTCTATCATCGTAATGTCATGTTTGATTGTTATCTCAAAATTTTTAATATCATACTATTAAATTCCGTTTGCTGATTGAGTCCTTTTTTTTTGCTTCAAGTCGATTGACCAAGTCAAAAGTTAGCAGAGATGTTTGTTGATTGAGAACGAAACAAAGTCTTAAATCCTTAAGGACTTAAAGTATAGAAGATGCCTATGCCTCTAAAACATGATATATTTACATATAGTCGAAGGCTTAAAACAAAAAAAAAACAATTTATCACTATTCGACAAAAATCCCAAAATTAAACTCAATTCCAATAGAGAATATATATGCTCATAAACTTTGCTAATCCTTTGTTTCCTTTTACATCCGTTTCATTTACCTAAACACTTGTAGGTTTGCCTCTTACTATGAGATCCTAGAATAAGAGTTTTCCCGAAAATACCTACTCCGAGTGCTTGTTCCGCGGTCCATTAGTGTCTATATGTGTCTAACATATGGAAAAGTAATTTCAGTCTATTTCCGGATCTCATAATTCCCTATTGGACGATTCTCCAGGGAGTATAGCTGTGCCAACTCTGGCTTCTCCTTTTCGTTGTTGTTTGGAAAAATCCTTTTCATTAATTTATATTTCTTCGCCACAGAAGCATCCTATTTAAGCCACACCAACTCAACACCAAACAAAAACTAAAAAAACAATAGAAGCAATCTTCCACAACTTTGAACTTAAATGGGGATACAACAATATATATAATATAAGTAAAAAAAATATATGTGAAACAGGATGATTTTCATTTATTGTAGCTATAAAAGAAGGTATGTAGGTATATACATAGGTATATATAATATACATATGGAAACCTCGAAGCAGAAATAACAATTTGCACGGAAAAGGATAAACAGGAAAATACGCGAGACCAGAGGGTGTTTAAGGAGAGTTGTATATTCGTATAGTATATCATAGTTCTTGGTTGTTTGCAATTTCCTTCCTTCAAATAGACGCCCAGCTTTAGTTTTGAAGTGCCAATTACTCCACCAGCTATGTTCGGTAACTTGGATATTATTCTGGAAAGCTGAATTTCTCCAGTCGATTTATCTTCTTTCCAATTCTTGCCTGATTGAAGTAGTTGTAACGAATAATTTCAAATTAAGAAGTTTAAATGCTGTAACTTGACACTGTGCTCTCGCCACTTTACTTACTTTACTTTACTTTTAGTCCTGTACTAATTTTTATTGAGAAAGGCCACTTATACATCAAGTGGTCATGGCAAGGATGTAAGATCTTCACTTAAGATTGTAATAAAAAATTGTAATTGATTAACTTTTAGTCCATCACCTTGCAGCTAGCAAAAAGACGTAAACTGTAATAAACACAATAGGTTTCATGATACTACCCTGGTTCACACAGTGACTCCAGAGGGGGATCTTTAATTTTTTTTTATTGCTAGTATATTTTTACTTTGCAAACGTTGGCAGGTAACAGGTCTTGAATTGTTCAATTATTAAGGAGCATGTCCTGTTGTATTTATTTGATCCAGACATTTTCGCGCCTGTCTTTCTTCCGCGATTGTTGGAAGGTGGTATAATGCTATTGCTTTTTGAATTGAGCTCTAAGAGCGTTTTTTTTTTACATGTCAGTAATAACGAAACTCAATGAACAATATCTTGAGGAAATACGATATTTTTGCATTCTTTTTCTGAGAGGTATCCCTAGTTGATGTTTCTGAAATAAATTCCTGAATGATCTTCATCATTCATACAATACCTTCGACTTGTAGGAAATATATATTGTCATCTACCAAAAGTTGGCCTTGAACATTGTTTATGAATTTTGGTTAATTAATCTTTTATTGTAAGCAACAGTTTTGAAAATAGGCTGCTAGTCGCAGTACTTCAGCAGATGACCCTTCCCCCTTAACTTCATCGCTCCATGGAAACCATAATGGTACTGCTAGAACTTCGATCTAGAAATCTTTTATAAAGGCACACAAAGGGCGCATTAGAAACGAAAAGGATGATTTTTGTTCAGGAGAAAATAATATCAGTGAGGAAAGAAATATTTTGCTGGTGAACTTCACCCGATTTCTTTCTTCAAACCGCGAATTGGTGCAACGAATATGTGGGTGCTGGGTGTACATAAGTGCAAACACCAAAGGATGTTTCCATGTTCTTACTCGTAAAAAAACAGAAAAATAGCTTAGCTGGATTCAACCTAAAGGTGAAATGTGTGTTTATATCTTCCTCCACTAGTGGAAGGACGAAAAATTACTTCGTATGGCTTCTTGTAGGGTCCTTACATTGTAAACATCTGCAGAAGTAGCAAATGTGCATTTTGTGGCAATGTTATGAGATTTCCTTCCAAAACAGAGATCCTCCTTCTCATAATGGGATGAAAAAACAATGTTCATCCATTTCCCTTGTTAGGCACAACAACTGGAACAAGAGGTGGATTTAATTAGTTTGTTTCCAAACAAACTGTTGGGTTAAAAGCTTGGCCCAGTATAACGATGACGATTTTAACGACGATAGCATCAGCACCAACATCTTTGCATCCACCAATCTTTCTAGCAAACGGTATGTTGGTGTATTTCAAATATTCGTTTCACTTTTATGCCACCGAAATGATCCACAAACAAGATTGTTTCGCCGTCAGAAAATGACTCAATCGAAAGCGAACTACCAGCCATATTGACGTTGGCACTTCCACCATCATCGTCTTGGGTAGCCGTATACCGTCTTGGGACTATCTAGCTACACTCGACATGTCCCTAATCAATTTTTGGCAAATATTTATTCTGCGAGGGTGTAAATTCGGTTTTGTTTGTCGGTATAGTTGTTGGGCACTTCCAATATCTCCTCTCAGTATATTGATCTTCGTCCTTGTGGCAAAAGGAAAAGTTTTAGTTGTTGTTTTGAGGAGGGGCGAAATTAATTAAATGCCAATTACATTCTTTGGACAAGGAACGATATCGATACGAAAGGTTATTTGGCTATTATATTCCGGGTGAGTCTGGAGTTTTGAGGAAATATTGATAATGATAATATAGGTCGACCTTTCTGTTGTTGACTCTATTAATTTTAAATTGTGGGTAAATATTTGAAGGGTGGCTTGTTATAATGTTTATTGTTTTTGGGAAGTCCGTTTTGGTCAGCTTTAATTCAGAAAAATGTATGACATGAACATATGGGAAAATACCAAGTCATGAAAAAAAATAGTTTTTCTTTAAATCAAAAGTAAATAAAGGATGTTGACGTATATTAATCAATAGACACTGAAAAAGAATCGATCGGCTTAAGATTAAAAAGGATAAATTAGGAATAAGAAAAATTCTAGTTTAAATCAGACTATACTATGTTCAAATGTTTTAAGAAATAGATTCTTCGCCATTCGAAGTTGAGTTGTGCATATGCCCTGCTGAACTTATTTTCGACTGTCATAAAATTCGGAGAATTTCCTACGCTAAATTAACGCATCTTACAAGAATACCATTTCTACAACTGCCTTTTATTTCCAGCCAAACTAAGAAACCATAAGTCATTTAAACGTTTTCCCATTTAACATTGTGGACGAAGTCTTCTTTATGGTACTTCCTTTTAAGTAAGTCTTCTCTTAATCAGTTTGAGCACTCGATTAAGCCATAAGTATCAATATAGTTTAAGGTCCGTTTCTTACACAAAAGAAAACAAACAATATATAAACATGTACCTTTCGCTGGCAATCCTAATGCCTTTCGGTATCCCAAACTCCTTTGTTCTTTTCCAATAGGATAAAGTATCCAATTTAAGAAAAAAAGTCCAAACCATACAATACACATCCGAAGGCGGCAATACATAAAATTTGCTCCTAAGCGGTTTATCGAATTACTCCTTTTATCAAGCCTGGTGCGCCCTCTACGAATGGCTTTAAGACCACTAACCCAACAATAAAAAAACAGTATCCCTGACAAGAAAAAAAAGTATTATATTGAAAGGGATTCTCTTCTTCTTCTCTTCAAGAAACCATAAAATACAACAACAACAAAAAGAGCAACATGTGTGTTGCGTACTTTTCAGTGTTCAATAATATTTAACATCAAGATTCCCTCTTCTGTCCCTACACTCGTCAATTCTATACAAAGACCCTCCGTATCGGCCCCTTATTGATGGATGATGACTGGTGGTAGTGTGTGGTTTTATTTGAAAGCATTCAACTACCTCCTTCCTGGCTATAGAATTCTAAAGAAAGTACTTATCGTTATATTTCGGATGTTGGAGTAGCAGCGCCGGCGCCGAAGGGTGGCAGTACCTATATCCATTCACAAGGATTTAATTTTGAAATGTGAAAGATTCTTTTTTATTTGATAAGAAATCGACAAGCGCGAGTCACAATTTGGCATGAGTTCTTGCGTGCGTATATTATACTTCAACAATGATTGAGATAAATGATGAAGTTCCACCATGACCCCATCCGACGAGACATTATGAAAAGGAAATTGAAAATTTTAGGAAATAGCAAAGGTTAACAACGTCGGGATGGAAAGGGATTGTTAATCTTAAGAATTTTTTTTTTCTTTTTTAAAAAAGGTAAAGGAGACTTTATTGATTTTTTTTTTTGAGAAAAAAGACATTGGTCTCACTTTGATTGAAATGCTATGCTATTGGCTTCCTTGTGGTATGGGATTGATGAGAATGGTCTGATAGTTGTCATTTTGACATATCAAGAAAGGAAGTTATATTTGTCAAAATGGAGGCTTTGAAGATATTTAACTTAATTGAATTTAAATAAACTCCTGAAATAGTCAGTGAAGTTTTCCAAAATCGGTACAATAATTCAATGTCCACAAATCCTCCTGGCTTCGGCTATTCCGGACCTACAACACCCGAAGATATGTGTGCAGAGATCCTTGCCGAATACAATCATCTGACTCAACTTGTTGACAAACCTACTCTCATATCGGACGTCGATGGCCAAGCAGAAAACATTCTTGACTTGTTTCTTACCTCTGACCTTGATAAGTGCATTATTAGTGTATTATCGCCTCTAGCCACTTCTAACCATTGTGTCCTATCCGCTAGATTCACTTGCCAAACTAATCCAGTTTAAGAAAGAGCTCCTAAGAGAACCGTTTGGTAGCATGAGAAAGCCAATTGGGTCGGTCTTAATAATTTCTTCAGGATTTTTAACTGGTCAATATGCTTCTAAGATAGTGACATTGACTCTAGTGCAGATATGGTCACTAATCTCCTTGTTTCGGGGATGAGAACTTGTATCCCAAATAGAGTCAAAAGTATCAGTTGCAAAGAAAACTCATGGTTTAATACAAGCTGTAAAGAGGTTATCAAAATTAAGTAGGTATGTTTCCGTTGTTACAAAGACAACCCTACTAAAAAAAATCGGAAAAAGTTTAAACAAGCCAGGAATGTCTGTAACGCCCTTATTCGACGATGCATATTGCAAATTTTAAAACGCTTTTTTGTATATAAAAATATTAAAAATTAACTGAAACTTTTTTTTTTTAATATTTCCTTTTCGTTTTGTTGTTTAAAATATTAAGAGAAACCTTTTTTTTCTTACTATAAAGCATTTTATAACTACTACACATTTTCTCTTTATACTACCCACATTTCATTCAATATAAATAAACCAAATATCCCCAAAACAAATGTGTTTAAATAGTGAATCATTTGAACACATATGTTTAGGGGATATTAGCTTGGGGATTTTTGACATGTGGATTTTTCTGGTGGAGATTTTGGGTTTGGGGATTTTAGTTTTGGGATAGTGTCTTTCGGGAAAATGTCACCAACCCTGGGAACTCTTCGGTGACTCCTGCGTGGCATCTTACCTTTGTTTTGCTCGTACTTTTGTCCACATAAATACAATAGGCAAACCTATTATGGTACTCCGAAATTTGTCCATTCTGATTCCTATAACCTGGATTTTATTTGAGGGTTATAATCTTCTGAAATAAGCCCGCACTGGTCGTCAGGAAACCATATTTTCGCAAACGGGCATTCAATACCTGCTCATCGATTTTCATTGTGTGTAAAATCAGCTTCATTTAACGGTAGCTATTGCAATTTCGTTTATCACACTTTCCCATAGCTTATTGAATGTTCACCTCTCCACCGCTGGTTATGCAATTGGTCACCGCTGATTAGTTTAGAGATAAGAATCTGGAATCAATGGCTCCCATCTTTGTCCAGAGCTCTAACGTTATCTCATGAAACTAAACTTGGAGCTTTTTACCGCAGCAATTTAACTGTGATGTCGGAACCTTGGCTTTAAGTGGAAATTTTGAAATTAGTTGCTCCTTTGTACATATTACCATGTCGCATTTCCTGAATAACATGGATTTGCACCAGCAGACGATGCAGATATTTCATCCATCTCCTGATACATGATTTCACTGCCTTGGCTTCGTCATTCCATCACAACGCTTCTTTGTCGCTTTGGTGGCGTCCTTTAGTGGTTTTAATTTTTTGAGTGATTTAGTTTTTTGTAGGTAAGTTCCTTATTTTCATCTCTGCACTGTAGATGTTATGACACAGATAATTCTTCGTTGAAAAGGTAAATGCTTCGCCTTTGTTTTTGCCAAGGTTCTACCCCTTAATTCGTGCAGAAGCCTCTGCTTGTTTGCTTGCCTTTCTCTTCTCCTTTAAAAAATATGTAAGCAGAAGATGATTTTTCTTGGCGATCCCTTCTCCCAAAGTCACTTTTCAACCGTCTTCATGAAACTGGCTACCAGGTGGTCGTCGATCTGTTTTCAATTCCAACACTTGTAAGTGATAAGCTGCCGTTCTTATTTAATGAACATAGTATTTAACTCTTAAAGATTATGTCACCTGTACATTTTTTCACCAGGAGAATTCCTTGTTCCTTATCCCAGTAGTCATAGTCCACGTCCATTAAAATCATTATTAAAATTCAAAAAGTCTTTTAGTGGACTTTTTGGATTTTAATAGTGATTTTCACTCATACTGCGGGTTGTTTTTTTTTAATATTGCGGAGGGGAAGACGCAACTTTTTTCAACTTGTTCACAACCAATTGCGTATAAACGCTGATAATATTCAACACCCTTCCATGCATCACTAGCTTCAGAGGCATCAAACGGTCACTTGACGCTCCAACTTGCCACTCTTAGATTTCGACCAATCTGTTGCATTGCTTTGCTTGCCCCTGAAACCCATATAGTTAAGACTCGATCATTTCTGGTTGGACCAGAATCAGAAAAAATGCATATCAGCGGTTCTGCATTGCGGGATAGTTCCTGTTGTATGTACATAAACTTCCATACTGCTATAATTTTTAGGAACAAAAAAATCCCTGCATAGGGTTATTCCCAAAATTTATTAATTCATTACAAAACGGAAAATTCAGTTGTACGAATGTTTCTATTTTTTTTTTAATTGCTAAATTGCAAAAAGCTTAACACTCAAGTCTTCAGTTGCGTACTTACCTTAGTGCTTAAGAGCATAGAAAAGGCACCCCTTTTCTATGATAGGAAATTATTTATTTCTGTACATACATTAAATATTGCAAGTAACCTAACTATCTCAAGTATCCATTCGCGTCGTTGGAAGATGATAAGATGCCCATTCGCGCTGTGGAAGAAAAAAAAAAATAAACACTTGCATAACAAATCAAATTATCCTCTTATCTGTCCCAACCCTTTGGACTTAGCTTAACTGCCTCTTTCTTATCTACTGTAGGCATCGTATGACCATCTTATGCTTGCGGTAAATGGATAAGGGCATCTGAGTTTGTCCTATTGTGCTGAATATTTAATTGATTTTTTGTATGCAAGCTGTCTTATGGGCATAACACCTAAGACAGTTTGTTTATTACAGAGATTAATTTGGATTTTCACTGCATGGTTTGAATTAGTCAGAATTGTTTTTTGTGTGTAAGTATTTTTAAATGGTAAGTGATTTTTGTGTCGTGTATTCTAATGTTCGTGGTATAAGAAAGAATTTCTTTCACCTGTACGTCTACACTGATCAATACAGGCCAGCTGTTTTGGCATTAAGTGAAACCCAGGTTGGAGTAAATACTGATTTATCAGAATTTGCTCTACATGGGTATAGCTTGGTGCCATTACTTTTTTCCCATCATGGTCTCG
This sequence comes from Platycheirus rosarum, assembly GCA_963971375.1. Classification (NCBI taxonomy): domain Eukaryota; kingdom Metazoa; phylum Arthropoda; class Insecta; order Diptera; family Syrphidae; genus Platycheirus; species Platycheirus rosarum. The sequence goes on from OZ020508.1 coordinate 135,556,364, forward strand.
TGGTTTATGTTAGGAATGATATTGCTGGCCAAAACTTTCCCCAATATGGGCAATGTTCCAACACGGAGTTTAATATTCTTGTGGCTCAAATTCACTGTCCGCAAGCCTGTCATTCATTATTGTTTTATTTACAGGAGTCCAAAACTCGACAACAATTCGACTTGTAACGAGTTTGATGCGCTGTCTGATTCCATCTCGAAAATTAATTCCCTTTGTCCTCGCACTGAAATCGTTATTGCGAAGGAAGGTATGTCGAGCTCTTTGCCGGGTTACATCACCGCGTATACCGGATGTTGCTGGGGAAGCCGCCCATACTCTTGACTTGTTTCTTACTTCTCACCCTGATAAATATACCATTAGTGTAACTTCTCCATTTGGCACTTCAGACCATTGTGTCATTTCAGCTAATTTCTCATCCTCCACCCACCCAGTTAAAGAAAAACTTCCCATCAGGACCGTTTGGCAATACGAGAAAGCCAACTGGGACGGCCTGAATATTTTTTCCGAAACTTTAACTGGTCACTATGCTTCCTCGACAGTGACATTGATGCCAGTGCTGAAATGATCACAAATGTGATTTTTCTAGGGATGAGTGCTTTTATTCCTAACACAGTAAAAAGCATCAAACCTAAAGAAAAGTCTTGGTTTAATTCTGAGTGTAAAGAAACTATCAGGCTTAAGGAAGTAAGTTTCCGTTCTTACAAAGCCAACCCTACAGAGGAAAATCGGAAAAAGCACAAACAAGCAAGAAACCCATGCAAGTCCGTTATTGAAAGAACCAAATTTTTCCATGACCAAAAATTACGGCAAAAAATTCTGCAGTAAAAATTGTTGGTCATTTGTAAAAAATATTAAAAACTCCTCAACATCTTCGGTTCCAACACTCATCGACAATAACAAACCAATTGTTTACTCTTCAGAGAAAGCAAACTTGCTCGCCGCCCATTTCGCTGCCAGCTCCACGCTGCCGCATAGCAACGTTGTCCCTCCTGTACTTGAGAATGTAAATTTTTCCATGGGACAGATTTTTTTCCGCACTCGTAAAGTAGCAAGAGTTCTCAAAGATCTCGATATACACAAATCCGCTGGCCCGGATGGTATACCCCCGATTCTTCTGAAGTGGTGTTCTTCCACACTGGCAAAGCCACTGCGTAAGCTTTTCCATCGCTCCTATTCTTCTGGAATCTTTCCTAGAAGATGGAAAACAGCATTTGTCCAGCCTGTCCCTAAGAAAGGTGACCCATCCTCCCCCTCCTCCTACCGACCCATAGCACTGACATCCCTTCTTTCTAAGGTCATGGAAACACTGATTAACCGTCAGCTTAAGGAATATCTCGAAGATCGTAAGCTTCTCCATGACCGTCAGTATGGCTTCCGCAGCAACCGTTCCACTGGTGATCTGATGGCATATCTCACCGAACAGTGGAACAAATCTTTACATCGCTTTGGTGAAAGTAAGATTATTGCTCTTGATATCTCCAAGGCATTTGATAGAGTTTGGCATGAAGCTCTCTTATCGAAAATGCGTGCTTTTGGGATCGATAATACTCTTGTTCGTTGGATTAGAAGCTATCTTCTGGACCGTTCAATACAAGTTGTATTGGACGGATTCAAGTCTGATTCCCATAAAATAAATGCTGGTGTGCCCCAGGGCTCTGTTCTATCTCCGACTCTTTTCCTCATTTTTATAAATGATCTTTTGCCTGTTACTTCTAATCCACTTAACTGTTTTGCTGACGACTCTACCCTCAGCTTTTCATATTCGTTCGATAATTCACGTTCTTCGCCTTCGGACGTAGAACTGCAACGGTACCATATGTCAAGCTCATTAAACTCCGATTTATACAGTATTGTCAAATGGGGTAATAGAAATCGTGTGGAGTTTAATGCTTCGAAAACTCAATGCTGTCTTCTGTCGTTAAAGCTAAACATTCCCCCAATGCCATGGTCCATGAATGGCACTTACATCGAAGAAACCGAAAAGCTCTCAGTACTCAGTATGTGTGTCAACAACGACCTCCGTTGGAACGACCATATATTTGAAATCGCTAAGAATGCTGCTAAGTGCTTAGGTTTTCTGTATCGGTGTAAGAAGTATTTTTCCCCATCTGATCTGGCTACAATTCATAAAGCGTTTATACGCCCTAAACTCGAGTATAACTCCCACCTCTGGGCAGGTGCTTCACAAACATCGCTTCACTTGCTTGATAGAATACAAACAAAATAGAGCGTTAAGATTGATAGGAAATAGAACTGCCGCTGAAACAATTGCCCCCCTCGAACACCGACGCAATGTTTCATGTCTTTCCCTATTTTATCGTTTCTTCTATAAAAAATGTTCACTCGAGGTAGCCACACAAGAGAAAAACTAGTTAGAGTTACCATACACTGTCCCACTTAAATTCAGATAACAGCATCCTCGATCTTAATATTATTCCCATCATCATCCATATAAAATCAACCCCTTGTCATCAAATAAATACAAATACAATACAAACAAAAACTCTCAACTGTTTAAAAAACCCAAGAAGAAAAATTATAAAATAAGCAAAAAAAAAAAATCACCCACACCCACCAAAGGGGTTAATGTTCACTTTATGACATCAATAGTAAGGTATTCCAAAAAAGAAAAGCTAAAAAAATATATATAAATGTACAAAAAGAAAAGCAAACCCACACAAGAAATCTACTTCTTCACTGCCATTGCCCATAAAACTCATGCAGTCAACTCTGCAATAAATTGACTTCACTAGTTTGCTAACTATACCTCAACATATCCACTCCAACCCGATGTGGGATCCTTTCCCTAGACTGCTGCAAGTAGCACACACCATACCCCAACATAAAGGACATTCATTGCAGTATGCAAGAACAATAAACGAAAACGACCCGTATTTTTTGCTTTCTCCCACTAAAGGGATGTTTGTTTTTACATACACGGCTATCCGTGCATAAGTTTTTTTACTTGCGATTATAGGTACTAGTTATAATACAAGTTATGCATTGGTGCAGATTAAAAAATTTGAGATAACAATCAAACATGACATTACGATGAAAGAGACACATATTTGAGTTACTGGGAAAATTCTGTCCATCTGTCTGTCTGTCTGTCTGTCTGTCTGTACGGATGTATATTGGACCGCAGCCTAAACAGTTGGGCTTCAAATTTTGAACTTAAGGTTATTTTGACATTCTACAGAGGAGTTTTTTTAATTTTTTTTTAGCTCAAAAATTAACGGTACCTGTCATATAACCGTTATGTAAAAGCTTATTTTTCTCAAAAACGGCTCCAAGAATTTTTATTAAAAAAAATCAGTGTACTATTGTAGATATGCATTAAATTTTGATGAAAAAAAAATTAATATGGTGGGCTAAAAACGGTACCTCCCATAGGACCGGTTTTTTTTCTTCGACTTTCTCGAAAACTGGTGACCCGATTAATATCAAAATTGATATCCAAAAAGATGTAGGCAGCCTAAGTAATTTTGCATTTATTCTTTTTCGAAAACTTTTTTTTTGTATTTTTAATAATTAAAAAAAAAATATTTTTTGAAAAATCAATATTTTGAAAACGAGTTGGTGAATTTTTTTTTAAATTTTGTTTTTAAATATACGCTATTTTTGTACTTCAGTTTGTATTCCGGAATTATTTTTTTTATTTTTAAAAAAAAAATTGTTTACAAAAAACCGTTTTATTTAAAAACGGCGCCTACAATTTTGAAAAAAAAATTCACACTTTTTAACATTTCCTAAAGAAATAAAATGGCGTTAATTTTTTTTGACCTAATACAATTTAACGTACTTTATTCGAACAATCAAGTCACAAAAATCGAGTAAATGCTTTGATGGTCACTTTAATTTTCTTTAATTGTATATTTTATGTGACCGCACATATGAGTTTTTCAATTTTTTTTTTTTTGTGGTGGTATGTGCAATTATTTTACAATTTTCCACCTGAGCCTTCAAAAATAAAAAGGACAAGAATTGCTGCTTTTTTTTGGGGGTTTTCTTTTTTTGAGATTCGTGGAATTCTATTGAAGGGGAAGTTCGCCAAAACTTGACGAATGGATTGGAAAAATGTTTCCCCAAACCAGGACATCATAGTGGGAAAAAGTGAAATGTCCTTTTCAGAAAGAAGCAACACGTACAACATCTAAAAACATCCCATGACGCGCAGAAACGGACATCGTTTGGGGAAACTGCTTAGCCAAACGATTTTCTCGACTTCAAAGTTCTGGAATTTTTTGATAAATTCCAGGTCCTGCGCAGTAGGATTTTGCAGGCAGCAAAGCTCTCTTCCTCTTGGAATTCACAGGCTTCGCATAAGGTGAATGGAATTGTGCCGCTATCTGGGCTAGAGCAGTCGTCGTGATACTTTTGTCGTGTAACAATTAAACCACGGAATATCGTGCGCGGAATTTTTGTCTATCAAAAAGTATTTCACATTCTCAAAACTAACAAACCAAAGGAAAATTATTTCAACTTCTGATATCTTTTTCAATAGAAACTGACCGGAGGAAAGCAAAGACATAAGACCGGGTTCTAAACAGTAAAGGTCCTTCAAATCCTTTAATTTGGTTTAAAAAAGTTTAATTGTCCTCAAAAAAACGTGAATGGATTTCAAACAAAATTTAGAAGAATAAATTGAATTTAGTATTATTACACAAGAATAGTGTTGAATACTTGTATCTCATTGACAAGAAAGAGGATATCTTTTCCTACTTACTTGTGCAAGAGGGAAAGCTCTAATAAAATACACAACAGTGTCAGACTCGGAGAGTATAATTTTGTTCCAAATTTAATTTTTTTTTCGGAGAAAATTATGTGAAACAGTGCTTTTGTTGGCTTGTGTGTGTGTATGAGTTTTATAACTGTGATATGTTATTGTACACAAAAAATAGAAAAAATTGTGTTAAAGTCTATCGAATTCGATATAAAGCAAAAAAAAAAAGGATAACTTAAGGAATTTCTGACTGTTTTGGAGGTATGTTTTGATTTATATTGCATGTGTTGGTGTTTTTTTTTAAGGAATTTATTGCAAGGGCGTTGCACTTGTTTTTTAGCTACAGTGAGTAAAATAAATAAATATATAGTAATTTGCAGAGGTTGTTATCTCAGTCCATTAAGCAAACCGAGTCGTTTTTGGAGTTCTCAATTCATTTTGTCTGGATACGTGCCCTAATTATAAATTGGCAATGCTTTAAACTTTTGGTTCTTTGATTTTTAATGGGGACCTTTTGTTTATAAATAATTAAATTGAGTATGTTGGTTAAGGATTATTTGAGGGCTAGACAAACATTTAATGGATTGTATCCCTTTTGGAATCTTAAAATTTGCTTTTAAGGACTTAGCTGTTTTTCTTGTTGCAGAATGGTTGTCTTGATAAATCCTGAAGGGTTCAAGAATATTTTAAGTATGAATTAAAATGAACATAAGAGAGTTTTTCGGGAAAGCGATCCAGATTTTTCAAGACATAAATCTCTATACATTTTAAAACAAAAAAAAAAACGGTCTTGGATGATTTTCTTTAAATATTTTGTCTTAATTCTTTTCTTCCTTAAAGTCTTTGCTTGATTATAATAAAGAAATTAGTAAACAAATTGTTTTTTGAGAGTTTATATTTTACATAAAATTAAGAATTGATGTTTCTTAAAACATGAAGATTAAAATTGATGCGTTACGCGCCAGCTTAGCTTAATGCGAGAAGCCAGGATTTAGGAGTGACGCGGTCCAAATGCTAGTTTTATACACTAATAAAATACTTAATAAATATTACTATGGTCTTCTTAGTATTACTTACAGAAGATTAAAAAAAAAACAATTCGCTTAAATAAACCAAGTCATTCGTTGTACTAAGTGCGGCTTAGGTACTTTTTTTTAATACAAAATCAGTGAAACATTTAAAGTGAAATATAGAGATTCTTTTTTTAGCCGTACAACACGACTTTGGAATGGTTTACAAGCAAGCATTCAAAACCAATGTTAATCGACACCTCCTATCTCTCCCCTCCCTATCTTCCTAATGCCCGCGCAGTGTGTTACATTAAAAGGGAAACAAATAGTCCCCTGTGCGCGCGTTAATTATTAAAAAAAAATGTTTTAATTCATTTTTTAAAATGTATTATTAATTTAAAAACAAACATACAGAAGAAAAATATCTTAAAATTGATGAAAACAAATATTTTTTTTGGAAAATCTACAGAATACAAAATTAAATTTTTAGCTCAAAACTCAGGATAATTGCCATTCAACAGTTAACTAAAAACTTATCATAAACGGCTATACAAGAGTTTTTATAACAAAAATGAATAGGCTATGAACTAATTGTAAAATGCTGTGCGATCGCCACCTCCCATAAAATCTTTTTTTCTTTGACTTTCTCAGAACTAGTTTACCGATTTCTACTAGAATTAATATTCAGAAAGATCTATAGGTAGCCTGAGTAATTTTGAATTGAATTATTTAGATCTACCACTTTTTTAGATTTGAAATCAGGATTATTATTTTTTAATATAGGCCATTTGTATTTTAAAAAATAGTTTTTTTATAATTTTTTTTTCGAAAAACCAAAACTTACAAAAAACAAAAAAAAGATGTGATTTATTTATTCAATTTCAATTATTTTTCAATAGAGGGAAATGAAAAACAACCAAACAAATGAAATTTATAAATGAATAAATCTACGTCGATAGTTTTTTTAGGATATCATGTTTTTCGAATTAGGGAATAATTTTAAATAGATCTTTAAAAAAAAAATATTGTTTTCTTTAGTTTTGCCCAAAAAAAAATTCGCTTTGGACTTTCTTTCTTAGAGTATGCTTAAAATGTCACTGACCTGAATGAGAATCTTAAAAGAACAAATCAATAAATGTTATTCTACCAAATAAAACCGACGACAAGAGAAAATGTTTAAAAAAATCGTAGTATCAAAACCAATGATTTTTATCTAAAGTACTTTAATTATCTATTTTATATATTTTAGAAATTATACGCACCATTTCAGTTACCTGACTCGTTTATTTTTTTTTTATTTTATATAAGTAAAATCGAGTTTTTAGTCCTTTAATTTTTACATTTTAATAGCAAAATTTTATTTGCAACGTTCTTTGAGACCGTTTAATACGATTCCTTAGTATTTGCATTTTTAAAAACTGCTTTTATTAAATAAATTAAAAATTAATTTAGTGGCTCTACATAATATTCACGTTTTTAAGACAAATTTTATTGGCTTAGCGTCCGACTCACTAACCACGGAGCACTTTTGTTAAGTTTCTCTAATAATAAAAATTAAAAATAAATTAAAATGCTTAAGTCAAAAATTAAGCGATAATAGATAATATTTTTAATAATTCAGTGTGAACCAACGTTTGCTGTGTTTGCATGTGATAGCTTAGTGAAAGCCAATGTATGCCGTACCGGCCTAAGCAATTGCTTTTAGATAAGCAGTTTTCATATAGATTGTAGTATTGTGGTTAAACATGGCAATGCATGGATTTTTGATTACTTTTTTTCAAATAAAACTCATCGGACGAAGTAGAGATTATTGGTTTCTCTGCCTCGTGGGTGTGCATGTTGAAAGTCTTCCTTATATGTACATACAAATATACATTAATTGAAATGTTGGTAAGCAGCTGTTCAGAATAGATTTCTAACTCTCAATATTTGTAAAGCCAATTTGTTAAGGAATGTATATAATGATATTGTATTACAATTTTTAATCTTACAATAACACTGTTTTGGAACTCAACAATACAACTTAAATAAACAGAAAATAAAAGATAGGGTAAAATAATTACAATTAGAAATAAATACGGCCATTTTATGGATTTGACAATTTTGGTTTTAATAATAAAAAATAAAAATACGGTTTTTAGAATTATTGTAACAATTTGAATGAATGAAAAAAATTGAAATGAGCAAATTAAATCGAATCTTTAAATCTTATAATTTAATTTGCAGTTCATATTCTTAAGGTTTTGGAATTCTCAACAAATTTCCTCAGCCATTATTGATGCAGCTAAAATGTGAACTATGAACACAATTTCGCAATAAAACTAAAAAAAAACTTGTTATAAGTTAACTGAGTTCTCTTTGAAAAGCTAAAATTGAGTAGGTGTATCCAAGAAATATTACGATTAATTTTTTGACAGAAAAGTCTAAATTTTTTTATGGTAACAGGATTCATGTTTCTGAGAATACGGAGATCGCGGAGGGAAAACTTGAATTAGCTAAATGGTAGACAAATGCGAAAAATGTGTCTATCAATTTTTTTTTAATATTTGCAAAAGTTGTAGTTTTTTTACTTGCGATTATAGGGACTATAGGCAAGTTTTGGATTCGTGAATATTAAAAAAATTGAGATAACAATCAAACATGACATTACGATCATAGAGAAGTCTAAAAAAGTGATCGAGAAAAAATGTCTGTCTGTCTGTCTGTCAGTATGTATAACGAGCTGCAGCCCAAATGGCTAAACCGATTGTCTTCAAATTTGGTGTGTAGGATTATTTTGGCATTCCCCAGAGGGGAAATTCAAATTTTATTTTTAGGCCTAAAAATAACGCTACCTGCCATATGACCGTTTAAGAAAAGCTTATTTTTCTCGAAAACGGCTACAACGATTTCGATGAAAATTTTTAAGAGTTTTTTTGATGGTATTGGCTATCATTTGGTTAGATCCACATATACGGGAAAAGTCTATTAACGGGACCTTTCATATAAGGGTTTTTTAATTTTGGGTTTTCTCGGAGACGGCTATTTGGATTTCTGTCAAATTTTATATTTGAGAAGACCTAAGTAGCCCTATTAATTCTGCATATCAAATTTTATAATAACTTTTTTTTTCTAATACAAATTTATTTTTGAAAATCAATATTTTTAAAACTAATCAAAAAAAATATTTTAAATTTTATATTCACATGTATATTAATAAAGTGTAAGAAACTGCATATCAAAATTAAAAAAAAAAAAAAAATTCAAAAACTAAAAATAAAAAAACAGGATTTTATCAAAACCGGTCCTACAATTTTCAAAATAATTTTTTCATAAATTCTTTGTTATTTAGGACGTGTGATGGCATACTTCATTTTTACTAAAAACCGTTAAGTATTGTGGTTTTGATACTTTTTTATAAGTTCAAACTGTGTGTCAAAGATCTTGGTTTCCAATGTAATCAGTCATATAAGAGCAAGTACGTGCGACCCAGTCGTGCCCATTTTTTCTTTTTAATGCTGGACTTCCATGTAAAAAAGATAAGATTTTCATTAAGTAACGCATGCAGTTTACCGAAGAACACTATTATTCATAGCTTACTGGACTTTAAGGACATAATACATCGTTTTTGTACAAAATTGTTTCTATTTAAGCCATACATCAATTCCCTATATCTAGAAAACTGATTATTATGTATATCCTATCTTAAAATTATTATTATTTCTAAAGCCCATATCCTTGTTTCGGCTGTGGGCAACTGTCAATTTATTTTGTCAATGATATGGATTTTGCCGGAAGTCAATTGTGATAAGTTAACTGCAACTATGAACTTAATTTGCCTAGACTACATATGCAGTCTATATAAATATTGGTTTTGATTTTCAAAGCAACATTTTGTGTGAATTTTTAACTAATTAAGGAATAATTTGTTGGGAAGAATGAAATTAGTGCTCTCTTTTTTAGCTATTTAGGAAATTATTTTTTCATTTCGGTAATTTTGAATTTCAAGTTAAATGTAAATATTTAAATTGTATAGGAGTGCAGAATTGATGAATTCATTGACTACAGTTTTGAAACTAGATTCGAAAACTGTTCCCTAAATAAGTTCAATTTTGAAATAAAATAAAAGAGGGGAGTCTTCATTAGAAATGATGTTGCATACCAACCTTACCACAATTAAATCGGTGTTCAAACTCAGCTTTTAACTTCATGTGGTTAAAATTTACAGTGAATAAGCTCATCATCCATACTTGCTTTATTTATAGAACCCCAATTTGGACAGAGAGTCAATTTTCACCGAATTCGATTCTATATCTGATTCTTGCCTATTATCCTAACAATAAAATCGTTAATACGGATGATTTCATAATGTATGTACATAACTATTTGACTTCGTTATTCTGTCCAGTCAACACCCGATGGAAGGTATGTTGTGATGTTTTCTAAGTTGAACGAACTAACTCAGCTCATTGATGGGTCAACACGAATTCCTGAAATTGCAGGCCAAATTGCCGACACTTTTATCGCCTCTTTCTAGGCACATCTGACCATTGTGTCATTTCTGCAAATTTCTCGTGGTAACCAAACCCAGTTAATGGAAAAAACCCTAGAAGAAACATTTAATGCTCACTATGTTTTCTCGATAGTGACGTGGACTCCAGCGCAGGTATGGTAACAAATATTATTCTTTTGAAATGAGAAATTTTATTCCGAATAGGTCGAAGAGCATCAAACCTAAAGATAACGCATGATTCGACTCAAGCTGTAAAGAGGTGATCAGGTTCAAAGATGAAAGTTTTCGCTATTATAAAGCCAACCCCACTGAGGAAAACCGGAAAAAGTTTTAACAAGCCAGAAGGACTTGTAATATTCATATTCGCCATACAAAATTCTTACATGAAAGAGAAATTTGACAAAAAATACTGCAATGTCCCAAAGGCAGTATTTTTCTCTCTCCTGTACTTGAGAGCGTAAATGAATCTATGGGACCAATCTCCTTTCGTTTCGGTGAAATTAAGATTATTGCCCTTGATGTTTTAAAGGTATTTGTTAGAGTTTGCACCAAGCTCTTTTATTGAAAATGCGTGCACTTGGACTCGGTGAATCTCTTCTTCGTTGTATTAGTAATTACCTTTCGAACCGCTCATTACAAATTGTGTTGAACGGATTCAAGTCTAATATTCACAAAATAAATGCTGGTGTGCCCCAAGGCTCTGTTTTGTCTCTGACCCTTTCTTATATTTATCAACAATTTATTATCTGGAGCTACTAATCCAATAAGTTGTTTCGTTAACGACAGTCCCCTTACATTTTCATATTCGTTTCTAGGTTTACATCCATGTTCTCTTGATCTGTACCTGCAACGGCAGCGTATCATTAGTTCATTAAAATCTGATCTTGACAGTATTGTACAATGGGGAATAAAAAATCGTGTAAAATTTAATGCTTCAAAAATTCAATTCTGTCTTTAAAGCGAAATATTTCCCCAGTGCTGTGATCAGTTTCATCAATCAAGTGCCACTCATGGATAGTATGAGTGGCACGTGCATTAATAAAACTGATCACCCCCCTCTCAGTTATCAGTACGTGCATTACAGACCATCTTCTGTGGAACCATTACATATTTGACGTCAAAAAGAATGCTGCCAGAAGTTCACCCCGTCTATTTGCATCCCTGATTCAATTTAACCGTAATACTCGCTTTGCTAGGAATGCCCAAAAAAACCCTTGAGCCCAACTTCGAACGTACAGTCAAGTAAAGGGATTCTTTCTTTAGCCGTACCACGCGAATGTGTAATCCCTTGCCAGACTCGGTTTTTCCCTCCCATTATGACGTGAAAAACTTTGATGCATCGGTATCTCCTTTCCGATTTTCTTCTAAGTGATTAACCAACATTATAAGGGTAGCCAAACTCTTTTTGCGCCGGAAAATTATAAAAAAAAGATGCAATATACATATGTACATATATGGGATTTTTTTTATTTGTCTTCTGTTTTGTCCCCTTTTCCTCCTAAGCGCTGGGGAATATTTGTTGGCATTCCTAATGAAAACCGCTTTCAGAAACAATATAACAAATTATATACTTCTTGTATTGTTAATCCTAAAGCTTTGGTAATATGCTTTCAATTTATTAAATTTCGCATTTTGAAAATTTTTCACTAGGCGAAAAATCAAAATAAAAATTAAAATTAGTTCTGCTTTCTCCCGGAATTGTATAATTTTTTTAATAATAAATCATTGTTTTAAAAAGGGTGAAACATCAGAGAAATTTATATTTGTTTTATTAATTTCCTCTTCGCATCGTCATCGAAGTAAATAAAATCCAATTAAGAGTTGAAGAGAGATCCTTGCTGTATCCCATATTTCCTGTTCAGCGATTTGGTTGGCAGTACTGATGCTTACTTTTTTTCGCTCTACACCTACTCATATTACATACGATACACAAAGCACCTAATCAATGAAATGTGTGTACTTACTAGGGCAACACAAAAAAATATTCCCTCATCAAGGATTAAAAATAAAAACCCATCGGCTGACTCTGACTGGATTCAGGATCGGCTGGTATGGTGTTGTGTGTTGTATGTTTATTGTTTATATCCCTGGAAATATTTCAGGTTAAATGATGCTAAGCCGCCCTTGGATATTTATTTATTATTACAAAGCAACCGGGGAACTGGCTAATCATCCCAAACAATCTAAAGTGGGTGGGACAGGACACAGAGGAGGCATAAATATAAAAACATAAAACTCCACACCAGCCAGCCCCAGCCTCCTGCCTCCCTTATTCTATATTTAATGGTTCGTTCAGCTGAATTGTGTGGTTTTAGTTGAACATCAGACGCCGTGTCCGTCTCCGTCGACGATGATGATGATGATGTTGATCCGAAGAAAAACCATCACAGCTCACAGCCTTCAACCATATCAAACAAAAACCAAAAAAGGAATACTTTTGTTAATCTCCAGTTCCAACCAACCCTCGTAATATGGACCATCAGAATCAGATTTGTTGTGTGTTTGTTGACGTTTATTTGTTTTTCTGGAGGGTTTTTATTTTGACATTTTTATTTTCACCCAATATATCGTGAATCGTGGATTTTGTTATGGGAAGGGGTAGATGGGTTTTTGGCCGCCCGACCACCGATGACGGTATAGTTTGCTACATCAAAGCGTAAAATATTACTGCAGGTACCCACTTTAGTGCCCTGCGTTCGTCCTTTTAGATATATTGTACACTTGGCTGGTTGAGTTTGGGAAACAACGTTGCATAAAACTTTGTTTCGCAAATAAAATAAAAAAACAAACATTATACACAAAATGCGAAGTAAATTGGGCAATGAATGGGTTTTCGCATGAAATTGGGATTTATTTTTTACGAGTCTTTTGGCATTTTGCTTCTGATATTTTTTCATGTTTAAGTGCGTATAAATGGAGTATATTTTTTTATGGTCAAACCGACAAAAAAAATATAATAAAGGGGTGGATAAAGGTGAGTTATACATATTTGTTGTAAGGTGCGGCGGATTAGGATGATTTTTTATTGCAAGTGATAGAAAGAATATGCTACAAGGATTGTTATTGGTCGTGAATCTAATGGATCGGTTACGGTTTCCAGTTAAGTGCGGTGAGGGTGGTTTTTTTCCACTTTTTGTTGATTTTATATATCGAACAAAATAAAAATCAATAAAATGGGATTCTCAAATATGTAATGTCCCTCTATATATGTATGTTTTTTTTTATTAAGTAGCCAAAAATACGTTGACGGAAATAATTCTCGAGGTATACTATACTTATGTGGTTTGGATTTTGAATGTAGCGTTTCAACTTACATTTGAATCTTTAATATCTTGAGTCCATCATGTAATCTAACAATTTTTTTACCAATTTTCTTTCTATATACATACACAACTCATTGCTATGAGTTCTTAGAAATTCTTGCTCCACAAGATAGTACTGGTTAACATTTTAAAATGTGTCGTCACTATTGGAAGTTTTTTTGGCTTTTAAATACTTCAGTTAAAATATTTTCATATCGAAGATTTTCACTCGAAATCTCCTTCACTTAGTTCATCAGTATCCTGTTCACTAAACTCTAGACTCAAATGATCCCCTCCTTCACGCAGTGCCTTCTGCGAAAGATTGTGTTCTGTGAAATATTTCGTGCACGTGAAATTGAATGATAAAAACCATTTTCATTTTTTTTTGTCGTCTATTCGTTCTTAGTAGACTTGTATATTAGAGAATTATTAATTATTTCTAACTTTTCAACGAAAAATTTTGTGTTTTCCTTATCGATTGCAGCAGGTTTGAAGGTTACCCTTGAGCAACCCTTATGAGATTGCGTGGTTGTCTATAGAATCCCAATATTTGTCCACTTTAATTCGTATACTTTGGATTGCATCCGTTGTTAATTTAACCAGAAAACACCCACATGGGTCGTCAGCAAAACGTAATATTTTTTAATTATTGTGTGTGATATCAGAACGAAAGCTATCGCGCAATTATGTGTATTACATTCTCTTGTAGATTGGGAGATAGTTTCAATCCACTGATTAGACGTTTGGTCACCGTTGACAAACTCGAAGGTTTGAATCCTGAGCCAACTAGACCCGATCTTTTTCCACAATTCTGAGGGTATTTTGGGTTTTTCACGGCTGCTCTAATTTTCTCGCTAGAAGCAAAACTCTGTAAAAAAAACTAATTTATTCAGGCGGGGAATTGAACTGTAATAACCCGAACGCAACCGTGTTTTCCCTTTGTCGCAAAGGTGAAGAGTTTTACGGGAAGAATTTGTGAAAAAAAACAGTAAGTATTAGTTTTGATGATTTTAATTTATTTACTCTTGGACCCGCTGTCTCACTAAAGAACCAAGACCTTCTGAAATACCAGTCGGAAACTATTCCATAGGCAACACCCCTTTAACTACATAAATTAAACTATTCAAGTAGATTTTTTTTCTTTAATACATGTGTATGCATATGAGAAACTGACAACCAATATTTATTTATCGACAAAACATACGCATTTAGAAAAAAAACCTAATTGTGAATTGTATACCAACAATATACATATACATATAAGTTTTTTCCCAAATTATCCAAATCTACGAATTCCCTAATTGATATCACAACCTTGGTGACATATCGATTAACTTGTTCTTTGCATATTAAATACAAAAATAATTAATAAATAGTTGTAATGCAAATTCTAATAATAATAATAATAATAATTCTAATAACCGAACAACTAATCTAATAATAATTTATCAGAATTTACTCTACATGGGTATAGCTTGGTGCCATTACTCTTTTCCCATCATGGTCTCGTGGTCTATGTTAGAAATGATATTGCTTGCCAGAGCCTTCCCCAATATGGGCAATGTTCCAACACGGACTTTAACTTCTTGTGGCTCAAATTCACTGTCCGCAAGCATGTCATTCATTATTGTTTTATTTACAGGAGTCCAAATCTCGACAGCAATTCGACTTGTAACGAGTTTGATGCGCTGTCAGATTCTATCTCGAAAATTGTTTCCCTTTGTCCTCGCACTGAAATCGTTATTGCGGGCGATTTCAATGTACACAATTCCAATTGGCTCCGCTATTCTGGTCAGACAACACCCGAAGGAAGGTATGTCGAGCTCTTTGCCGGGTTACATCACCTTACCCAGCTGATCGATGTGCCAACGCGTATACCGGATGTTGCTGGGCAAGCCGCCCATACTCTTGACTTGTTTCTTACTTCTCACCCTGATAAATATACCATTAGTGTAACTTCTCCATTTGGCACTTCAGACCATTGTGTCATTTCAGCTAATTTCTCATCCTCCACCCATCCAGTTAAAGAAAAACTTCCCACCAGGACCGTTTGGCATTACGAGAAAGCCAACTGGGACGGCCTGAATATTTTTTTCCGAAACTTTAACTGGTCACTATGCTTCCTCGATAGTGACATTGATGCCAGTGCTGAAATGATCACAAATGTGATTCTTCTAGGGATGCGTGCTTTTATTCCCAACAGAGTAAAAAGCATCAAACCTAAAGAAAAGTCTTGGTTTAATTCTGAGTGTAAAGAAGCTATCAGGCTCAAAGAAGTAAGTTTCCGTTCTTACAAAGCCAACCCTACAGAGGAAAATCGGAAAAAGCACAAACAAGCAAGAAACTCATGCAACTCCGTTATTGAAAGAACCAAATTTTTGCATGACCAAAAATTACGGCAAAAAATTCTGCAGTGTCCCAAAGGCAGTAAAAATTTTTGGTCATTTGTAAAAAATATTAAAAACTCCTCAACATCTTCGGTTCCAACGCTCATCGACAATAACACACCAATTGTTTACTCTTCAGAGAAGGCAAACTTGCTCGCCGCCCATTTCGCTGCCAGCTCCACGCTGCCGCATAGCAACGTTGCCCCTCCTGTACTTGAGAATGTAAATTTTTCCATGGGACACATTTTTTTCCGCACTCGTACAGTAGCAAGAGTTCTCAAAGATCTCGATATACACAAATCCGCTGGCCCGGATGGTATACCCCCGATTATTCTGAAGAGGTGTTCTTCCACACTGGCAAAGCCACTGCGTAAGCTTTCCCATCGCTCCTACTCTTCTGGAATCTTTCCTAGAAGATGGAAAACAGCATTTGTCCAGCCTGTCCCTAAGAAAGGTGACCCATCCTCCCCCTCCTCCTACCGACCCATAGCACTGACATCCCTTCTTTCTAAGGTCATGGAAACACTGATTAACCGTCAGCTTAAGGAATATCTCGAAGATCGTAAGCTTCTCCATGACCGTCAGTATGGCTTCCGCAGCAACCGTTCCACTGGTGATCTGATGGCATATCTCACCGAACAGTGGAACAAATCTTTACATCGCTTTGGTGAAAGTAAGATTATTGCTCTTGATATCTCCAAGGCATTTGATAGAGTTTGGCATGAAGCTCTCTTATCGAAAATGCGTGCTTTTGGGATCGATAATACTCTTGTTCGTTGGATTAGAAGCTATCTCCTGGACCGTTCAATACAAGTTGTATTGGACGGATTCAAGTCTGATTCCCATAAAATAAATGCTGGTGTGCCCCAGGGCTCTGTTCTGTCTCCGACTCTTTTCCTCATTTTTATAAATGATCTTCTGTCTGTTACTTCTAATCCACTTAACTGTTTTGCTGACGACTCTACCCTCAGCTTTTCATATTCGTTCGATAATTCACGTCCTTCGCCTTCGGACGTACAATTGCAACGGTGCCGTATGTCAAGCTCATTAAACTCCGATTTATACAGCATTGTCAAATGGGGTAATAGAAATCGTGTGGAGTTTAATGCTTCGAAAACTCAATGCTGTCTTCTGTCGTTAAAGCTAAACATTCCCCCAATGCCATTGTCCATGAATGGCACTTACATCGAAGAAACCGAAAAGCTCTCAGTACTCGGTATGTGTGTCAACGACGACCTCCGTTGGAACGACCATATATTTGAGATCGCTAAGAATGCTGCAAAGTGCTTAGGTTTTCTGTATCGGTGTAAGAAGTATTTTTCCCCATCTGATCTGGCTACAATTTATAAAGCGTTTATACGCCCTAAACTCGAGTACAACTCCCACCTGTGGGCAGGTGCTTCACAATCATCGCTTCACCTGCTTGATAGAATACAAAATCGAGCGTTAAGATTGATAGGAAATAGAACTGCCGCTGAAACAATTGCCCCTCTCGAACACCGACGCAATGTTTCATGTCTTTCCTTATTTTATCGGTTCTTTTATAAAAAATGTTCACTCGACGTAGCCAGCTGCATTCCTCCCCTTAAAAGTTTCGCCCGTAATACTCGTCTTGCTAGGAATGCCCATCAGTTCACCCTTGAGCCCAATTTCGGACGTACCGTGAAATATAGAGATTCTTTTTTTAGCCGTACAACACGACTTTGGAATGGTTTACCCGGCGAGATTTTCCCTTGCCATTTCAACATGCAAACATTCAAAACCAATGTTAATCGACACCTCCTATCTCTCCCCTCCCTATCTTCCTAATGCCCGCGCAGTGTGTTACATTAAAAGGGAAACAAATAGTCCCTTGTGCGCGCGTTAATTATAAAAAAAAAAAAAAAAAAAAAAAATAAAAACTAATGTCCTGGCTTCTCCCCCACGCTGGTTGTCATGTGTCTTTACCTTATTCCAAATTACTATTCCCGCAATAAACCACTCACAAATCTCATTTAACGGAATTCATTATTCTATTAACTGTTCTGTCTATCCCTTAGAATTGCTGAAAAGCAAAAAGATAGTTAAACTAGCAGCATTTGAAGCAAAGTTAAAGAGGAAGAAGATATAATGAACAATTTTTGATGATAATGTAAAAAAAATGACAAAAAAAACAACAAAATTAGTAGTTAAATGCATTAAGCATATACCCCTGACATTCATTTAGTTAGAAGACAAGATAGTGCTTAGGGATGGAGGTGGTGGTGCGAGAAGAGGCTTAGAGTGCTACCTAATAGTATTTATTTTCTCTCATCTCATTAAAACATACTCAACTTCCAGCTATGCAAAAAGAAAGGCAAAAGATTAAAACCAACATTTTGTGCCGCGTGCCACCCCTTTCGTACAACGACGAGTTGCCTCAAATAATTCAGAGACACACCTAGGAATTCTGAATTCTCTTTAAATTTAATCAGATAAAATACATCCTTAAGAAGGATGAAGGACAAAGCACATAAAAAGGGGTAGTAGTCTTTATAAAGGGGAAGGGATGATGGTGAATAGCGAGTCCTCTTTACATTGCCTCCTGTCATATCATTGTCGACGTCGTCATAGTCGTTTTCGTCTTCTTCGTTTTCATCCTCATCCTCATCTTCATCGTCATGGTCCTCGTAGTCAACATAAGGGTGTGTGTCAGCACTTTAACCAGCAGTGTCTCTTAATTACCCATTATCTGTCATAAAGGTAAATGCACTAACGGCAGCCGTGCACTGTTTGATTGAGGGTGGTAAGACAAGGGGTAGATTAAACCTACGAAGACTAAAAAAACTATAAAGAAAACGACAAAATCTACGACAGTTTTACGGGTGTTTGTTAATCCTTCCAGTAGCTGTGGCGGCAGCAAAGAACAGAGCAGGGAGAAGACCCATAAAATATTGTTGTTGTTTCTGTTGGGGGTGACTGCGGGTGGCTTAAACTCAGAGATTGAAAAGTGTTGTTGACGTTGTGGGTTGTGGGTCATGCGAAAGAGGTATATAAGTGCTATTGTACTGTTGACGTCATCGTAGTTGACGGGGGATCGGTTATGGAGCTAAAGCTGTAGTGCAGGAGTTTGGAGAAGGCCCAACAATTTTAGCTCATTTGACGATTGTGTTTTAGTCTGGTTGTTGATAATGATGATGTGCTGATGATCAAGTTGAGGGAGCATTATGACGAATAGTATTGTGATTATGATATGCAATGCACATACTTCACATGCACAGTTAAAAAGGAATTGCAGTTGCAGCATTTAGGGAAAGTACACGTGTAATCGGATGGCAAGTGAAGTCTTACATGTGAATAGATACAGTTTATGAATTTATTTTCTTTACGGAAAGGGTATATCGCTTTATCTATGCAATACAACTTGTTTTATGCCTTTTAACTGTATCTTGTTAATGAAACGTGCTCTTGATATTTGTTTTAAGTTGATTATTTATTGTTACATTGTTTCGAACGATTTTTAGTTTTTTTTTCATAATAAAAACTTTTGAATGCTTCGTATACGACGATGGATTTTTTTTTGTTCAGTGATATGGAAAAATAAGCTTCAGATTTTTTGAAAAAATATATTATTATCTTCTTCCAGGTATGTTTTGTCATGAATTAAATTTTGTTTTATAAAACTTGTATTATTAAAACCTTCAATTTAAAAACAATATTTGCCAATTTCTTGGAGAAGTTTTAATTTTATCGAAACTAAACAGATAGGAAATAGAGCTATCTCTGAAAAAGTCGCACATCTCGAACACCGACACAATTTGTCAAATGCATTTCTCTCCTCCCCTTAAAAATTTCACCCATAAGACTTCCTTGCTCGAAATGGGCATCAATTCTCGCTTGAGCCCAATTTTGGACGTAACGTGAAACATAGAAATTCTTTTTTAAGGCGAACAACATGAATTTAAAATAGTTTAACCAGCGAGATTTTCCCTTGCCATTTCAATTTTAAAGCATTCAAACCAAAACCACATTCCCTTTTATTTATGCTTAAACTCCGGAAAAGAACCATAATGTTTTTGTACACATATAAAAGCAACTTGTAATGATCTTATCATGCATTTTATTCCATTTCTTTTAGGTAAACCATTTCCAAAAAGTAATTTCTCATTACATGCTCGTTTTTCAACAGCAAATTCCTTTCAAATATCCTTGTTTTGGAATTCCTATGACATGAATTCATGCTATATTACAAAAAGATACTCTGCATTGAAATCATATTATTTCCTTTCGCATATACCATTTCAGTTCTCTTTGTTCATCATAAAACATATTCTTCCTCTGATTCTCTGTTCCAGAAGCATTACATTTGACATAGTATCAACAATTTGTTGAACTAATGATGGAACTCGATATGCATTGCAACTCCATACAAATATTGCTACCAAAAACAACCTCACTTGCGGTCATTTACATTCTTCTTCAATCAAAACTTAACGATTTGTTAATCAAAGTATCTATGTATGGTTAAGCTTATTTTTCTATTTAGTAACAAAAAACATTCATGCCCAAATATCACTCTCTACGCAAATGCCTTAAACAAGATTCCCAATGTAATCCCGGTAAAAACACAAATTCAAGAGCTCTGCAGATATGTAGCCAGTTCTTTGATGGACAAGGAAACACAAAACAAAAGGTATGCTTTCCCAAAATTAGGTTTCCTCAAGAGAGCTTTAAGCAAATTAGGTAAATTGTTTGCATCTGGAAGGTCAGTTTAGCTTGCTAGTGATTCTAAGGATGGCCTTTATTTCTTCGACCCTAAAATCCCTGTAACTGGGTTTATTATTTGCCTTAAATGTAGTTTTCTGAAAAAAAATCTAACTGTAGAAACAGTTTCTCTCCATTTCGATTGGTATAACAATTAAAAGTTTAAATTTAACTGTTCATTTATATCGTCGACTTTCCAACTATATTAAATAACAAGAAAAACTAATAATTTTCATGAAAAGTCCTTCAACATTCACCCAATGAAAATCTGGAAGCAAAATCGGCACCCAAAAACAGTATCCCAAAAAACAGCAGACGGAAAAAAGTTGTGCCTCTTCAACTCACTTGATAATACTTGACCGACCAAAAGAGTTTATTTCGACCTGGAAAAACAGCTTATCATTGTGAAAACTTTTTTTTTTAATTCACAA